>MU746499.1:34908-48706 GCA_026770625.1 Nicotiana glauca
TACTTGTGCATTTATTTGCTCGGCTTTGCATGTTGACCGGCTTGTATAAGAAAAAATTGAGAAATATAGCAGTGTTAGGACTAAGTGAGGGTAACCACTTATTTTGAAAAACCAATGCCCAAATAGTACCGAAATATTACCGAATTTTTGAAAAAAAAAAAAGAAATCTTACGTGCTACTTGTGCATTTATTTGCTTGGCTTTGCATGTTGACCGGCTTGTATAAGAAAAAATTGAGAAAAATAGCAGTGTTAGGACTAAGTGAGGGTAACCACTTGTTTTGAAAAACCAATGCCCAAATAGTACCGAAATGTTACCGGATTTTTGAAAAAAAAAAAGAAAAATAGAAAAAAAAGACTTTTTAACAAATATTTGGTTTTGACAAAATATTTTGACCGAACTACGCGGGTCTGATTCTCACCGGATGTGAGATACGTAGGCAAACCTCATCGGTTCCGACCCTAATTTTCAAAAAAATCCAAAAAATATTTTCCTTTAGTTCCTTCATTAAAATTCTTTCCTTAAAAAATTCAAAAAAAAAAAAAAGAAGTTAAAAGTAGCTTTAAAACTCAAAAAAAAAGTTTTCTTTTTTCTAATGCCTTTCATTAAAAAAAAAAATCAATATAAGTCAAGATCCAAAATACGGATTTCCTTCATTTTGAAGTATTTTTCCAAAAAGCAAAAAAATTCAAAAAAAAAAAATAGAAACAAAAATCCAAAAAAAATACTCCTTAGATATCTTTCTTTCATAAATGTCAATAAAAAGGAAATTGAAAATTTGAAGTCCCAAAAAAATATATTTTTTGCTTTTCTTTAGAACTACTTTTGTAAATAAATAAAAGCTCAGAAATTCAACATATTTTTCTTAAAAGTCCCTCTTTCGAAAATTAAGAGGCAACTTCCAAAATCCAAAAAAATATTTTCTTTCTTTCTTAGAAAAAGAGAAAACAAATGAAAATTCAAACAAAAAATATTTTCTTTTTACGTTTGAAATTCCCAAAGTTCCAATCGAAAGAGAAGTAATTTTTAGTAGTCTTTCTTTCAAAAAATAAAATTAAAATTAAAATCAAAAATCCAAAAGGAAAAAGAAAAAAAATTCCATTTCTTCTTTTAAAGCATTTTTTTTAGAAAATTAATGTTTTTCTTTTGCCTTGAAGTTTCATGGTCTGAGTATTATAAAAAAAAAAAGGAGTTAGTTTATTTACTCTATTCTCAATCTTCCTGAACTACGCTAGATCTGATTCATGCGGGGTCATGATACGTAAGCAATCCCCATCGGATTCGATCATAGCCATAAATAAATTGAGTGAAGAATAAACTGAGAGAAAAATAATGTGAAAAAAAAAATTGAGTGAAAAAAAAGAAAGAAAAAGTAAAAAAAAAAAAAAGTGACAAAAACAAAACAAAAAGAAAAGAGAAAAAGAAAGTGTCAAAAATAAATGAGCGGCAAAAATAAAGTAAAAAAATCAAGAGTGATTAAAGAGAGGCAGAAATAAAAGAGAAGAGGTACATACTGAAAGTGTTAATTAAGGTCGGGATGAAACATGCAACTGTGCAAACACATGGTAGAAGCGTTTAACTATTAGGTGCATTGCATCCCAACGTGCGATTTCCTATATGTTAAATGTCTCAAAACTAACATGGTTGTTTGTGTAAGCAAATCCACGTTTTATTCAGGTGGTTGGTTTTGTTGGTATGCAGTGATGAACGCGCAACCTTGCACGCGGCCACAACATTATACACAAAATCGAGCTCTACCTCCCAGAAATGCCCATCCTTATCAAGCTCCATATAATTCCCAATCAAATATTTCCCAGTACATTTCTCGCCCAAGAGAGACTTTCAAAAGGAATCAGTTCACCCTTATTGGTGAATCATACTCGGATTTGTTCCAAAAGCTAGTCAGGCGAGGTTTCCGGCAGCCAGTGGCCCCAAACCGGCCAAACCCCGAGTCCCCTCGCACCGAGTTGATGCTAGATGTGAATACCACTCTAGAGCAGTGGAGCACAATACAGAGGATTGTTGGACCCTCAAAAGGGTAGTTGAAAATTTAATTGGATCTGGAAGAATTATTTTTCGGGCCGAAGAGATTCCTAACATGATGAACAATCCTCTGCCTACTCACATCAATGGGCCAGTAGTCGGAATGACTTGTGAAGATAAGAAATTTGATTAGGCACTGAAGGCCATTGCAGTCATTGCCGAGACAGAAGAAAAGCAAAAAAAACGGTCGCCAAGGCTGGAAGTTCCCCATCATAGGGGAGTCTCGCTAGCCAATCTTGCTATCTTTTCTACGCCCGGATTATCCCAGGGTGTGATCCCGATATTTTGCTTTATTGTCTTACTTTCCTATGTAAATCCTTCTATCTTCAAAATAAAAAAAATCAAAAAAATCAAAAAAAAATTAAAAATCAAATGAAATTAATATTTCATTATCCATAAATGTCTCTTTTTTTAAATCTTGTCATTTTTCTTACTCTCCTTTCAATTCTGTTAAATACATATTTCAATAACATAACATGCTTGCGGACTTCATGCTAGATCCTGAAAGCTGTCAAACCTCGAAATAATGAATCAAGCATTAGATCCCAGTGAGGATAAAGTTTAAGGAAATAAAACGAAGAGTTGGAACAACTGAAAGAAAATTGGTTCCAGAATTGGAAAGGTCCATACATTGCAACAAGAGCACTGCCAAAAGAGTGTGTTGTACTTGGGACACATCGAAGGAAATGTCCCTGAAATAACTATTAATGCAAGCGCAGTTCAAAAGGTACTCTATTTGATCCTCCATATAGCATTATTCTTCTCCGGTTGGGATGAAGAAAGCTTCCATTCTCGCTACCCAAACACTATCCACTATTTACAAACCCTTTGAGCCGGTTATTCTTATTTGATTACCCTTTTTGGAGCCTGAAAATGTTATTGAAAAATGAAATTAAAAAAAAATAAAAAAAAAGGGTGGAAGAAGAGACAAAAGAAAATGAAAAAAAAGGGTAAAAGAGAGGAAAAGGAAAAAGAAAAGAAAGAGAAAACAAAGGAAAACAAAATAGAAGAAAAAATAAAAGAAAAGTTTCATGAACTACGTTCGACTTGATTCCGAAAGGATACGTAGGCAGCCTCTCTCTGGGGTTCAGTCACACCAAACTAAAAATTCAAAGTCCCCCAATAGTGAAACTGGGGAAGATATTATAATAGTTAGGCGATGATCTCGCCTGAATGGTTCCAAAGTTGTAATTCAGTCCAAATCATTTATACCCAAACCTTGTTCAAGTCCTTTCGATCAATCGGTGAGAATGTTCAAGGACCGAAGAATACAGTTACTTGGATCTGATAGAACAAAATGAGAGGAATAAAATGAGAGAGTCTTATTGGTGAAAACTCATACAGGCATCGTAAGGCAATGGTAAGTAGAGAAAATCAAAACGAGAGAGTCTTGTTAGTGTAAGCCCACACGGGCACTATAAGACGATGGTGAGAAGAGAAATGAGAAAGGTCAGCTAGTGAAAACCTGCAAAGGGCCCCACTGATCGAAAAGAAGATCCTCACAGCCATCGACATTGACAAAATTCTGGCAAGGTTTCTCGAATTTTGAAGTAGAAGTTGTGATGAGTTTCTGAGAGTCGGACGGTTTAAACAGACCAGGCATCCAATCCAAAAGGCATGTCATGTTCATTGAAGTCCGTATGTACTCTAGATAAGTCCTTCTTTCCTCTCCTCAAAAGAGATACCTCTCATTTAAATTCATTGCCTTTCCATTATTTATTTTTCTTTGAATCCCTTTCGGTCTAACTCTATTCCGGAACTGAGACAAAGAAGGGAAGGCAAGACTGATTTACAGGGCTTTCGTTTGGCGCGAGCTAATGTGCAGAAAGGCACCCAGCCTCGTCACGGACATCAATTCGACCCCGACTAGTCATGGCTGCCGATGCTTCGAAATCAAAACTCTTGGAAGGAGAAAATCAAATTGAAGTGACTGCAAAGGCAAAATGAAGTTAAAAGGGTTGAGTCCCATGTGGCTAACCATCTCGGCAAATGTTTGAAAAGCCAAGGTGCTCCAAATGCTCTGAAATTGAAGTTGGAAGAAAGAAGTCAAAAATAAAAAGCCTACAAAGGCCAAATAAAGTTGGAAGAGGTTAAGTGCTACGCGACTAGCCAGTACAGCAAAGTTTGAGGAGACAAAAGTTCCCCAGTGTTTTGAAGAAAAGAAAAGAAAAGAAAAAGAAAAAAGAGAATCAAAAAGGAAAGGCCTATGAAGGCGAAATAAAGTTGAAAGTTGAGTTCCACCGACCAACCATCATGGAAAAGTCTGGAAAAATCAGAGGTTCTCCACGGCCTGAAATGAATCGATCCTCAGGGAGCAAATAGTTGCAGTTGAGATCTTCATCATAGAAGTTGGGCCGAGATCAAACAATTGAGATGATCAAGGCCACAAAACCAACCGCCGTTTCAAACTAACAATTGTTTTTTGTTTGATAATTTGAAACAGGTGCAATTCAAGCAACCGTGCAAGAAGCAGGTGCAACCAAAAGGGAAAAGAAATGCGCAAGTGTTGAAATAGCTTTGCAGCAGGGAACCGACCAAAAAGAAAATTTCCCCCCAAATTCTTTCTTGCATTTTCTACTAAAAAATGAAATGAAGAATGATGATTAAAAATAAATAAATAATTAAAAAAAAGGAAGAAAAATCCAAAATTATGGTAGCATATGGCTCCATTCCCTAGATATCTCGACATAACCTGTGGACCTCCCCGGCAGAACCGGAGAACCTTTTTTCTTTGCTCCTTGGCATAACCCAAGGACCTTTTCTTTTATCCCGGCATAACCCGTGGACCTCCCTAGCATAACCCAAGGAGCTTTTTTCTTTTATCCCGGCATAACTCGTGGACCTCTCTGGCATAACCCAAAGACCTTTTTTCTTTTATCCCAGCATAACCCGTGGACCTCCCTCGCATAACCCAAGGAGCTTTTTTCTTTTAATCCCGGCATAACTCGTAGACCTCCCTGACATAACCCAAGGAGCTTTTTTTAATCCCGGAATAACCCGTGGACCTCCCTCGCATAACCTAGGGAGCTTTTTTTAATTCCGGCATAACCCGTGGACCTCCCTCGCATAACCCAAGGGTTTTTTTTTTCTTTTATCCCGGCATAACCCGTGGACCTCCCTAGCATAACCCAAGGACTTTTTTCTTTTATTATGGCATAACCCACGGATGTCCCTGGCATAACCCAAGGACCTTTTTCTTTTATCCCGGCATAACTCGCGAATTTCCCTGGCTTATCCCAAGGACCCTTTTTCTCTTATCCCGGATCTCCCAAGGACCTTTTTCTCTTATCCCAGCATAAACCAAGGACCTCTCTGGCATAACCCAAGGACCTTTTTTCTTTTATACCGGTATAACCCGTGGATCTCCCTAGCATAACCCAAGGACCTTTTTCTTTTATCCCGGTATAACCCACGGACCTCCCTGACATAACCCAAGGACCCTTTTTCTCTTATCCCGGCATAACCCGCAAATCTCTCTGGCATAACAGAAGGACCTTTTTCTTTTATCCCAGCATAACCCACGGATCTCCCTGGAATAACCCAAGGAGCCTTGTTTCTTTCTTATCCCGGCATAACTCGCGGATCTCCCTGGCATAACCCAAGGACCCTTTTCCTTCTCTCTTGGCATAACCCAGGGCCCTTTTTTTCTTTTCTTCCGGCATAATCCGATGACTTCCCCGGCATAACCCGAGGACCCTTTTTCTTTTCCGGCATAACCCGATCAGCTTTCCAGCACAACTTGGCAATCCTCCCAATTTAGGGCTTCACTCCTTACCCCCAAGGATATACAATCCTTATTTCTATTTCTTGCAAAGAAATATCTTAGATTTGTGTTGCAAATAACTCACGAAATTTTCCTAGTGAAAATTGGGGCAGAAAAATTTCGTTTGTTCGTTTGTTTGTTTATGGTGTCCGAACAGGTTTTACCTCAAGGCACAGGATTCGAGATAATCGAAAGAATGAGTCTCAATCCAGAATAAAGGAAAATAAGAAAAGAACAAAAAGAAGTGAACTCAAAGTGTTTGAAATGGAGAAGGACGCGGACTGCTCAAAATTTGATTGAAGTCACAAGCTTCGCATGTCCCACCTTGATCCAAAGCAGAAGAATGAACCAGCGATTACAGCTAACGAGCATCAAGATTCAGATCAGAGTCTGCAGCAAGAGCAAGCAAAGACTCAAGATCAAGCTTCAAAAGATTTATAGATAGGAATCTTGTAACTCATAACTGATAGGTTTAGCTAGCTTAACTTTTTTTTTTATTTTGGTGTAATAAGGAGCTCAACAAGCAGAAACAGCTGCAACAACAGTGAAATCACAGCTCTGGTAATCCCAGCTACCAAAACTTTCAGAACTACACTGACCTGATTACTTTATAGCCAAGGATATGTAGGCAACCTCTAAAGCAAGGTTCGGTCAGACTCTTTAAAAAAATTGCTTCTCATGGAGTTTCAAATGGGCAAAAATCTCTCATAATGCTCACTATATCTTTGCCCGAAAATTCTTCATGTTTTCGAGCAAAGAGGGGCAGCTGTAAGCACATGTTTTTCGCCCTATATGAAATACTCCTATAAAATCCAAGAAAATAGATTTTTTCTTAATTATTTACCATTTTTAGGAATTTTTGTAGATTTTTATTAATTATTTTGCTTTTTTCCTGCATGTTTAAGTTTTATTTAAATCATGAAAAAAGACCAAAATTATCATGCATTGCATTTAGAATTTATTTTTACATTTTTAGAATTAACCAATAGTTACTTGTTTTATAAAAATTGAAAATCACAAAAATACTTTATTTTTGTACTCTTTCCTTTATTTGATTTTTTTTCTCTTTTACTTTAGGACTAAGTAGCTTTTATAATCTTTATAATTAGTTAATTAGTGTAATTTTACACTTATGGATAATTTAAAATTTTTAATTTTTAGGATTTTAATTAATTAAAGAAAAGAAAAAAAAGGAGAAAAGGAAATTAGGAAGAATATTTGTAGGTTTGTTTCTTTTAAAATACTTGGCTTGGGCCAATTCCTAAAAAAGAGGCCCAATTTCCTTCTTTCTTGCCAAACCCAATACCATACCCTAATATCCATTACCCTTTAATCTAATCTCTACCCTATATAATACACTATATATACCTAAAATAAGAGATCAGCCGCAGTACAACACTCGCCTTTCACGACCTTACACACCAAAAATATCCTATAGTAGCTGAGTGCTTTCAAAAAAATCAAAAATAGAAAGAAAAGAAAAGAAAAAAGAAAAAGAAAATATGATGAAAAAAGAAAAGAAAAGAAAATATGATGAAAAAAAGGAAAAGAACGAAAAAACAAGCAAAACAAGAACAAAAACACCAAAAACAAAGTTTCCTTGAACTACGTTTGACTTGATTCCGAAAGGATACATATGCAGCCTCTCCCTGAGGTTCAATCATACCAAAACAAAAATTTCAATTCCCCCAAAGGTTGAAAGTGGGGCAGATGATATAATGGTTCGACCATGAGCCCACCAAAATAGTTCCAAAGTTGTATTTCCGTCCAAAATTCTTTTTACCCAAAACCTTGTCCAAGTCCTTCTGATCAATTGGCAAAGGCGTGGGAATCGAAAAACAACATTGTTGGGATCTGATAAAGTACAACAACAACAACAACAACAACAACAACAACCCAGTATAATCCCACTTAGTGGGGTCTGGGGAGGGTAGTGTGTACGCAAATCTTACCCCTACCCTGGCGTGGAGAGGCGGTTTCCAAATAGACCCCCGGCATCCTTCCCTCCAAGAACTTCCCACCTTGCTCTTGGGGAGACTCGAACTCACAACCTCTTGGTTGGAAGTGGGGGTTGCTTACCATCAGAGCAACCCCTCTTGTCAAATTGAGATAAAGTACAAATTGAGAGAAATAAAATGAGAGAGTCTTGTCGGTGAAAACCTTCGGGCATCATAAGGCGGTGGTGAGTAGAGAATTCAAAAATGAGAGAGTCCACTTAGTGAAAACTCGTAAAGAGCACTATCGGCGACGGTGAGAAGAGAAATGAGAGAGGTCGATTGACGAAAACCCCCAAAGGGTGATGTTGGCTGAAAATAAGACATATCACCACTAAAAGAGTCCTGGAAAGGTTCCCTTGTTTTGAAATACGGATCAATGGGTTTAGGAGAAGCTGGAAAGTTTGTGTGGGTCAGGCATCTAGTCCAAGAAGCATGTCATGTCCATTTGAAATCAGCATGCACCCCCAGATAAGTCCTTCCGTTCCCCGGAAAGAGACGTCTCTCTTTAAACTCATATGCTTGCCTTTGGTATACTTCTTCTTTGAATTCCTTTCGGTTTAACTCTGATTTCGAGACTATTACAAAGAAAAAATGGCACGACTGGTTTTATAGGGCTTCGCCTGGCAAAAGCCAAAGAAAATACCCAGCCTCAGCGGGTGCGTCAGGCCAATCCCGACTGGCCACGATGGTTGATGCTTTCAAAGCAAAGACATTGGAAAGGAAAGAAAGTCAAAGACAAAGGTTCTAAGAGCAGAATAAAGCAAAAAGGCCCAAGCCCACGCGGACGAGTCAACATGAAATCCTAAAGGTTGAGTCATGTCGGTTTGAAAAGAGATTCACCCTCAAAGCCAGCAAGCAGCAAAGTTCTCAACGGAAACTGGACTGGGATCAAGCAACTGAGATAATCAAGGCCAAAAAACCAACCACTGTTTCAAACTAACAAATAATTTTTTGTTTGAAAGTTAAAACAGGTGCAATTCAAAGCAAACCTCGCAAGAAGCAGGTGCAACCAAAAGAGAAAAGAAATGCGCAAGCACTGAAACAGCTTTGCAGCAGGAAATCGACCAAAAAAGGAAGTTTCTCCCCAAATTCTTTCATGCGTTTTACTAAATAAAAAGAAAAAAAATAAGAATAAAAGAAAAAGAATAAGAAAGAAAGAAGAAGAAAAAGTAAAAATGAAAAATCCCAAAAGAAAAAAAATCATGGTAGCGTAGGGCCCCCATTTCCTAGATATCCCGGCATAACCCGTGGACAACCTTGGCATAACCCAATGAGTCTTTTCTTTCAATCCCGGCATAACCCATGGACCACCCTGTCATAACCTAAGGAGCCTTTTTCTTTCAATTCCGGCATAACCCGTGGACCTCCCTGGTATAACCCAAGGAGCCTTTTTCTTTCAATCCCGGCATAACTCGTGGACCTCCCTGGCATAACCCAAGGAGCCTTTTTTTCCTTTCAATCTCGGCATAACCCGTGGACCTCCCTGGCATAACCCAAGGACCATTTTTCTTTCATCCCGGCATAATCCGCAGACCTCCCTGGCATAACCCACGGAGCCTTTTTTCTTTCAATCCCAGCGTAACCCGTAGACCTCCCTGGCATAACCCTGGCATAACCCATAGACCTCCCTGGAATAACCCAAGGAGCCTTTTTCTTTCAATCCCGGCATAACCCGTGGACCTCCCTGGCATAACCCAAGGATCTTTTTTCTTTCAATCCCGGTATAACCCGTGGACCTCCCTGGCATAACCCAAGGAGCCTTTTTCTTTCAATACCGGCATAACCCGTGGACCTCCCTGGCATAACCCAAGGAGCCTTTCTCTTTCAATCCCGGCATAACCCGTGGACTTCACTGGCATAACCCAAGGAGCCTTTCTCTTTTATCCTGGCATAACCCAAGGATATTTTTTCCTTCTTGTCCCGGCATAACCTGCGGATCTCCCTGGCATAACTCAAGGACCTTTTTCTTTTATCCTGGCATAACCCGCAGACCTCTCTGGTATAACTTGCAGACCTCCCCGACATAACCCGATGAAATTTTTCTTTTCTGGCAAAACCCGGTCATTTTCCAGCATAACCTGGTAATCCTCCCTATTTAAGGCTTCGTTCCCGAGTATACACAATCCTGATTTTATCACTTAGACATGTGTCACAACTAACTCACGAAATTTTTCTAGTGAAAACTGGGGCAGAAAAATTTCATTTGTTTGTTTGTTTTGGTGTCTTAAGCAGGTTCGACCTCGAGGCACAAGGTGCGAGACGACCGATGAAATGAGTCTCAATCCAGAATAAAGAAAAGAAGAAAAGAATAAAATAAATGAGTTCAAATGTTGAAGTAAACAAAGGTGCGGATTGCTCAGAACGTGATTGAAGGCACAAGCTCTGCCTGTTCCATTTTGACACAAAAAGAAGAAAAGAACAACACCTATAACTTGCGAGCATCAAGATTCATATCGGAGTCCACAGCAAAATCATCTAAGACTCGAGAGATTTATAGATAGGAATTTTGTAACTCATAGTTGATAGGCATAGCTAGCTTAGCTTTGATTTTCCTTTTGGTATAATAAGGAGGTCAGCAAGCAGTAGCAGCAGCAACACCAGTAAAATCACAGTTCCTGGTAGTCCCAGCTACCAAACCTTCCAGAAGTACACTGACCTGATTCCTTTATCGCCAAGGATATGTAGGCAACTTCTGAAGCAGGGTCCGGTGAGATGGTTTTCAAAAATGCTTCTCATGGAATACCAAGCAGGCAAAAATCTCTCATGATTGCTCATTTATCTCTGCCCGAAAACCCTTCGTGTCTCCGAGCAAAGGGGGGAAGCTGTGAGCACGTAATTTTTGCCTCGCTTGAATTATTAATTCATAAATTAGAACTTTTCTTTTATTATTTGAATTTTAGGTAATTAATTTGGTGTTTGTTTGCATTTTGTGTGCATTGTTAATTGATATAAGTCGTAAAAATACAAAATAGCATACTTGCATTTAGGACTTTATTTTAATATTTTTATTAGCTAATTAATGTTACAAAAATGGAAGGAAATAATAAAAAAAGTCCTTTTTATATTTCTACTTTTAATTTTAATTTTTATTTAGTTTTCTTTTAAATTATGATTTAGTTAATTTTAAAAATTAATTAGTTTAATTTTATAATTAAATCAGGTCTGTTATTTGTGTCATTTATTTTTGTATTTGATAAAAATTTGAAAAAAATGAGAAAAATAAAAAGAGAATCAAAAGAATTTGAGTATGTTAATAAAATGTCCCATTTTGGGCCAACCCATCAGGAAATCCAAAGCCCAAGCGAACCAAACCCAACCCAGAACCAGCCAATACCCGGTCCAGCCCCATACCGCCAAAATGACGTCGTCTTGGTGCTATAAGATCTGAGCTGTCGAGGTTACATGATCCAACGGCTCAGAAGCTGGGGTTCATAAGTATAAAAATGTCCAAACCATACCCACCCCCTACCCTCTCGTCTCTAACACCCTAACACAGAGAACTGTAGCGCCACTGCCCTCCGCCCTAGACCGCCGTCGGAAATCGCCCCGCGGCGGCAGCGAACCTCCAACGACCACCAAATTAACACCCCTGCACCACCTTCCTCTCCTCTTTCCAAACCCCCAAACCCCGTCCCTCAAAGCCTAGCCAATCTTCTCGAATCTCAAATCAAATGAATTGACTAAAACCCTAAATCTTCCAAATCCAACCAAACTAACACCACATCGCCTCCTCTCCTCCCTCTTTACTAATCCATAGTTTATAGCCTTCGAATGTCACCAGAGCTTCTTGAATTTTAGATCTTAGAGCGGCAGAACCCTAGAAGTCTGAATTTCTCGAGTTCTCCTCAATTTCCTGAGTCCAGAGTTTGAGTCGAGCTACGAAATAATGTGTTCATTTGTTCTTGGTGAAGAACATATGTTTACATCATTCCGGTGCTTGAATCGGCGTTCAGCTTTGTTTAACCTTGCATAAATAAGTTTTTCTTTTCTTTTATTGTTTGATTTCTCTGTTATTAAGATTAGTTTAAGCATAGTTCTTATTGTTAATCCATAGTTAGTGTTCTAGGTTTTAGTTTAAGTTTTTTGATTGTTCGTTTTAAGTCAGTAAGGTTTCTTCTCATTTGATTAATTTTTCTTCATGCTAATTGATTCTGTTTTGTTTTAGTCTTTACTTTTAGTTTAATTTTGTTCTATTTTTTGCTTTGATTTTCTGTTGATTTGATTTGATTTTAGTTTGGTTTCGATTGAATAATTCTTGATTGTTACTGATAATTTGGCCTCAGTTTAATTTCGTTTGAATTGCTGAATCGTTTTGTGAATAAATTTAGTTTGGATTAACAGTCTAGTTAGATTCAATTCCCATATTCTGATTAGTTGGGTTGAGTGATTAGTTCAACTTTAGGATTTGTTTGGACTTAGCTGAACTTTTCAGTTCTTGTGAGCAATTAACCATAGTTACTGGCCAGGGTAAGAGGGTTGGGGTTTAGTTTGATTAGGTTATGTAATTTAGGGGTAAGGACAAGGGTAGTATAGGCATTCCTAAATAGAGAACAATGTTGTAGTTAAAACTGGAACCTCCTAGAATCTTCTAGAAGAGGGTTTTAGTTAGAATTTCAGTAATTTAGTATTAAAACTTGAGAAACAAGCCAAAATCTTAAGGACTTTTCAAGCAAAAAATTAAAATAAAAGAGGGACTAAAGGTGTAAAATGAAATCTGAAAGAGCCCTTACATTTTGTCTATAAAAGGCAGTCTCTACTGCCTTGCATAACAAGTTTTAAGATCTGAAAATTTGATTTTCAAAATTCAAAACCAAAAACTGAAATCTGAGAGTTAGAAAGTTCATTTTAGATCTTAGTTCTTCAAAAAAAACCCAAAAATAACACAGAAAACCCCAAACATGCTATTTTATTGAAGTCTCTTAGATTAATTTCGAGCTCCAGCTCTTGCATTCAAGTTTCTAGTTTAGATAAAGATGAAAATGACTTGAAAATTCCTTGTGTTTTGTTACTGAAACTTCAGAAGCTTCCTGGGTTTATGTTCGAGTCTGTTTTGGTTAAATTAAGCTTATTTGGTTGTTTGTTAGTGCTGTTCTTCTGTAATTCATTTCTGGACTGGTTTGACACTTTTTGCTGGGTTGTGAATTTGGTTCTGGGCTGTCGTTTGACCATCTGCTTACTGCTGCTGACTCTTCTATTTTCTTACATTTTCTTATACCTCCAGTACACATCCTGGATCCATTGCAATGTAGCTCTCAAGTTGGAAATAAATGAAGTGTTGCCTGCTTTTCTCTAATAATTTCCATTAGTATATTTCTAGTATTTTCGAAATTTCATTAGGTTTTCATTCGCAATTAATTAAGGACTGTTTGGACTGTTTTGAACTAAACTGTTGCACTTTTCTGAGAACTATACGAATGTCCTGCTAATGATAATGTTAGCCTTGAATGTCATATTAGGTTGAACTTAAGCTTAGAACAAGTCATTGTTTAGAAATTGAATCTAAAAATAGCATGAACATTTTTATTAATGAAGAATCGATATATCCTGTAGTTAGAATAGTTGATTGTGTTAATTTGTTCCTAAGTAATGTATTTACTATTCAAAACAGTTTGATATTTCAGATTCATGTCGCATTACATGTTAAGTTTGGGAGTTCATTGTTAAATGGTTGATTAAATTTCAGAACATTCACGTTAATTCTCAGTGTACCAGTGATCACGCCCAAGTATATCCTCTAATTAGGATTCTGCGAACGTTGCAAATAAAACCCGAGTATTACGCCCAGGGTCGAATCCACAGAGAGTCAACCTAACAACTGCTACCTTTAGACCCACTCAATTCTTTAGAACCATCTTCCAAATACTTTTGAATCACTGTTGAGAATGCTTTATAAACTAAAATTATAGAAAAAATTAACTATCTATAACTAAATAACTAAGGTTGTAGACAAATATGAGAGAAAAAGCTAAGGTAATGACTTTCCCTATTGATGGAAT
>MU746502.1:3928-47260 GCA_026770625.1 Nicotiana glauca
ACTCACAACCGACATTCCACATCCTTCCGAAGGCTTGAACCAACGCACAACGCACCAAAACTAGCCAATGATCACACAAATCCATCAATATATGCTTAACTATACTTTACAACTCAATTTATTACAATTCCTAACCCCGAACGAAAAGTTGACCAAAATGCTCTCAGGCCCACGTGCCCGGAATCCAAAATTTCTCGAAGACAAAGGTTACCCATGACCTTAGGAACTTAAATATATGCTTTTCTCGTAATTCTATACTCAAAATCGTGGCTAAAATCCAAGGTTATATCTTTCTAGGTTTTTAACCAAAACTTCAATATTTACTCTAATATCCATGCTTAAATCCATATATAATTGATATATTTAACTCAAAAGTGATAGGGATGACTTACCTCAACATTGTTGATGAAGACCTTCCTTTGAACCCTCCAAAATCGCCAATGAAGTGAAGAAAATGAGAGAAATGAACCAAATTCGCAACTTAAATCAACCTCACTGCTCCAGCTATTTTTGCTTCCGCGATTCTGCTTTTGCGGACAAAATTCCGCTTCTGCGGTTCTGGGCTCCAGCTCACTTTCTGCTTCCGCGATCAGCCCTGACCGCCCACATTTTCGCTTCTGCGACATCCATTTTTGCAGATGCGGTCCCGCTTCTACGGAACCTTGATCTCATCTGCGGTCCTCGAATTTTTGCTCAAATCCACTTCTGCAGCTCCATTTACCACTTCTGCGGGGCCGCTTTTGTGGTCCCCTGTCCGCAGAAGCGGAAATACCAGACACCGGCAACTCAGCTCTTCCAAAATATCAAATTTTGATCTGTTAACCATCCGGAATCCACCCGAGACCCCCGAGACCCCAACCAATCATACCAACCAGTCCCAAAACACATTTTGGACTTGCTTGAGGCTTCAAATCATATCAAACAACGCTAAATTCATCAATTACACTTCAATTCAAGCTTTATGAACTTTGAAGTTTCCAGCTTCTATTTCTGATGCCGAAACCTATCAAATCACGTCCGATTGACTTCAAATTTTGCACACAAGTCATATTTGACATTACGGACCTATTCCAACTTCCAGAATTTGATTCCGACCCTGATATCAAAAAGTCAACCCCCTGGTCAAACTCTCCGAAAACCTTCAACTTTCTATATTTAGCCAAATGGCTTCAAAATAGTCTACGGACCTCCGAATTCACTTCCAATCGCGCCCCCAACTCCAGAATCACTATAAAGAGCTATTCACAGTCTTGGAATTCCAAACGGACTTTGATAACATGGCAATGCTCTTCAAGCCAAACTTATGAAATTTCTTCTAAAATGCCAACTTCCATAATAGGCGCCAAAACACTCTTGGGTTATTCAAAACCTAATCTGGGCATACGCCCAAGTCCAAAATCATCGTACGAACCTGCTGGAACCTTCAGATCCCGATTCCGAGGTCCTTTACTTGAAATTCAAATCCTAGCTCATTCTTTTAACTTTAAGCTTTTGAAATGAGAATTCTCTTCCCAAATCAACTCTGGACTTCTTGAAATTTAATTCCGACCACGCGTACAAGTCATAATACCTGAAATGAAGCTGTTCATGGCCTCCGACTGCTGAACAGAGCACTGGTACTCAAAATGACCGGTCGGGTCATTACAATTTAATTCCAAAGAAGTATCCGTGTGTGCGTTCCGCATCTTGGTGAACACAATTAATAAAATATAATAATTAATTAAGCGGTAATAAATAAGTCATAATTAATAAAATACAATAATAGCTAAAAGTTAATTTAAGCCTTACATTAGTCAATAAAAGCGACTGTGCTAGAACCACAGGACTCGAGGGGTGCTTTACACCTTCCCCTCGGTCAACAGAATTTCTTACTCAGTCTTCTGTTTCGTAGACCATAATTAAGAGTCAATCCGTTCTTTTGAAAGGGGATTCAAATAAAAGGTGACTTGGAACACCAAAACTCAATTCCAAGTGGCGACTCTAAATAATAAATAATTCCTTTTTAAAACATCACTTCAATCGGAAAACTCTTCTAACTCAACTACGTAATTTGGTTGCGTGAGAAAAAAGAGGTGTGACAGCCGTGGCGACTCCACTGGAGATAATTAATAAGAATTCGAGCTTTGTAGATTGACTCTTGTTTGGCTTTTATCATGTTTTGGATATTATTATGTTTAGCAACCTAATGTGCTATTTGTCGCTTATTTACCGCTTTAATATTTATTTGAATTGTGATATAAACTGTATCCTCTCTCGCACCCCTCTGAGTCTTCTGATAGGTAGTTATGTTGTTTTTGCCTACTAGCATCACAAAACTTCTATCTTGAGATAAAGCCAGTTAGCCTACCAGCTTCTAGTGAAGGATTTAGTCACACATGTTTAGGCGGGAGAGCCGTTAGCTAGCTAGTTCTGTTTTACTACTGGTGACGCTTGACGCTTGACGCTCCTCGGCTCGGGTTGTCCACCCGGGTAAGCCAGGTCTAGATACCATCTCCTTTAGGATTTGAAAACTTAAAAGAACAAGTCACAAGCAATGAATATCCCTAGTAGGCTACGCTTTATTTGCATCATGTGCATTGGACTAGCGGGACTCGGCATAGGAGTCGGGCCCGTCTAGGACATGTACCAATTTTTGGACCAACATGTTCATCTTTATGTGCTATATGTAACATTATTTGATAGGCTTCACTCAATTGTTGACGGGCTTTAGGATAGATTGATTGAATAGAGGAGAGAGAAAGTTTTTTTTCATAAAGTACCCATTTGTTTTTATATATAAAAGTTTGAAGGGTTTTTAAAATTATAATTTTTAAAATTTTTTTTGGTTATGTTAATCGAACTACGTGGGTCTGATTCTCACTGGATATGAGATACGTTGGCAACCTTCATCGAGTCCAGCCCCCAATTTTCAAAAAATTCAAAAAATATTTTCCACCATTTTTCTAAGAAGTCTTTCACCCAAAAATTCAAAAAAAAAAATTTTCTTTCTTTCAAAAAATACCAAAAATATTTTTTTTTGTTTAGAAGTCTTTCTTTCAAAAATTGTAAATATAAAAATAAAATAAAAAATTCAGAGTTCAAAATATTTTCCTTGTTAGGAGCTTTTACGATTAGATTTTTTTTTATTTAAAAAAAGTTAGTTTATTTATTTTATTCTTAATCTTTCCGAACTACGCAAGATCTGATTCATGTCTCGACATGATACATAGGCAACCCACATCAGGTTCGATCAAATCATTTTGAAAAAAAAAAGAGAATAAAGTTGTAAAAAAAAGAAGAAATAAAAGAGAGAGTGTTTATTCTAACACGCTTGTTGTTTTGAAATAAAAGCTAATTAAAGGTAGTTTATTTTTTGGTTTGTAATGGCGAGTCACGCAAACAATCCAAGATCCTCGAAAGTAAAAGCATCTTCTCAAAAAATGGAACAAGCACCATTGTCGTTGATCCAAGATCAATAAAAGGCAAGTAAGCAAGTTGGCGGTAAAAAATAAAAAATGAAGGCAAATGTGGGATTGACTTTACCAGATTTGAGTAATAGGACATGGCATGCTCGGGATGATTTGATGATGGGAAATTTAATCCAGTATTGAAAGTCATAGTAGCCATTGCCGCTGCAGAAGAGAAACAAAAAACGGGGGCCAACCCTGAAAGCCCTATCAGACGGGAGTCTCGGTAGCCGGTCTTACTATCTTTTCTGCCTTTCGAGTTATTTCAGTGTGTCATCCCAATATTTTTTTTACTGTCTTACATTCTTGTGTAAACTCCTCTATTTTTTTTTAAAATATTCAAATAAATGAAATCTATATTTCATCATCCATGAATATTTCTTTTCTTAATCTTGTCACCTTTCTTATTCTCTTTTGAGTTCTATAAATGCAGATTTTAATAACATGACATGCTTGCGAACTTCATGTCTAGATCCTAAAATGCTATCAGATTTCGAAATAATGAACCAGGAAGCATAATGTGTTGAAGATAAGGCTTGTAAGAAAATAAATAAAGTATCGAAACAAAAATGAGATTCCCTCTCTTCGGATCATTGTTGAAGCCGAGATCGATGATTAAGATTGAGTTAAGACATGATTGAAACATTGTCTTTGATTGATGGAAAGTGATTAGCTGGAGTGTGCCATGGGTAGTTTAAAACAAAGAATGGCCCATGCTTACAACAAAAAATACGTCCCAAGAAATTTAAAGTGGGGCAACTCGTCCAAAGACATATTCTCCCACACCATGAAGAAGCTAAGGAAAAATTTGCTCCAAATTGCAAAGGTCCATACATTGTAACAAGAAGTATTGCATAGGTCCGTTGTATTTGGGAGGAATCAAAGGAAATGTTCTCGAGACAACAGTCAATACAGATGCAGTCAAAGTTACTATGTATGATTACTTGGTTTAACATTCTCTGATTGGCATGATGGAGGCTTTCTTTCTCGCTACCCAAACACTATTAATCCTTTTGCAAATCCTTTGAGCCAGTTCCCTATCTTTGATTGCCCTCTTTGGAATCTAAAGTTTCTATTAAAAAATAACAAAAAGAAAAAAAAAAGAAAAAAAGTAAGCAAAAAAGAAAAAGAAAAAAAAAGAAAAAAAAGCAAAACAAAACAAAACAGAAAAATAAAAGAAAGTCGAAAACAAATTTCCCTGAACTACGTTCGACTTGATTCCGAAAGGATACGTAGGCAGCCTCTCTATGGGGTTCAGTCACACCAAAATAAAAATCCAAATTCCCCAAAAAGTGAAACTGGGGCAGATATTATAATATTTCGGCAATGGTTTTTCCTGAAAGGTTCCAAAGTGGTAATTCAATCCAAAAATCTTTTTACCCAAATCCTGTCAAGTCCTTCCGATCAATCGGCGAGAATGTGCAAGAATTGGAGGATACTGTTACTTGGATCAGATGCAACCAAATGAGAGAAATAAATGAGAGAGTCTTATTATTGAAAACCCTCATTAGCACTGTAGGGCGGTGGTGAGTAGAGAAAATAAAAATGAGAGAGTCTTATTAGTAAAAACTCGCAAAGGGCACTACAAGACGGTGGCGAGAAGAGAAATGAGAGAGATCAGCAAGTGAAAACCCGCAAAGTGCACTGTTGATCGAGAAGAGGATATTAACACAACCATGGCATTAACACAATCATGAGTAAGGTTTCCTGCTTTCAAGTCAAAAATTGTGATGAGTTTCTGAGAATCAGACGGTTTATACAAATCAGGTATTCGGTCCAAAAGGCATGTCATGTTTATTGAAATCTGCCTGTACTCCTAGATAAGTCCGTATTTCTGTTCCCCGAAAGGGACACCTCTTATTTTAAACTCATTCTCTATTCCATTGTTTGTTTTCTTCTTCTTCTTTGAATCCATTTTGGTCTAACTTTGTTCCAAAAATAAGGCAAAAACAAAAGACGGCAAGACCGATTTACAGGGTTCTCGTTTGAAGCGAGTTGATATATTCAAAAGTCGCCCAACCTCGACAAGGGCATCAAGTCAACCCCGACTACCCATGATTGGCCGATGCTTTAAAATGGAAAACATTGAAAGAAGTCAAAAGAGAAATGCTCACAAAGGAAACATAAAGTTGAAAAATGTTAAGTACCTTCATGGCAAAGTTTGGAAAAGCTAAAGGTTCTCCAGAGTCAGAAATGCAGTTGGTATTTAGAAAATAATCAGTTGTAGTTGAAATCATTAAAGAAGATTAGCCGAGATCAAGAGATTGAAATAATCAAGGCCACAAACCGATCACCATTTTAAAACTAACGAATCTTTCTTTGTTCAGAACAGGAACAGAACAATTTTAAAAAACAGTTTGTGAAAAGAAGAACACCACCAAGTGAAGTTCTTAAATCCTTGATTTTCTTCCAATATACATATAATTATTTTATTTTTTGTTCATTGTAGGGAACCAATACCATATCTTCAACATATGGTACTACATCCCCTGGTTGTACTTCTTGTTGCAAACATAGGGTACACCATTCCCTAGTAGCATCCCAGAGCGCCATGAGCCTCTTTTTATTGCCAACACATGGTACTACATCCCCTGGTTGCATTATTTTCTGCAAACATAGGGTAAGACATCCCCCAGTTGCATTTTATAGGGCCACGAGCCTCGTCTTATTGCCTACACAGGGTACTGCATCCCCTGGCTGCATTATTTTCTACATAGGGTACGACATCCCCTAGTAGCATTTCAGAGTGCCACGAGCCTCATTTTATTGCCAACACAGGGTACTACATCCCCTGGCTGCATTATTTTCTACATAGGGTACGACATCCCCTAGTAGCATTTCAGAGTGCCACGAGCCTCATTTTATTGCCAACACAGGGTACTACATCCCCTGGTTGTATTATTTTCTGCATAGGGTACGCCATCCCCTAGTAGGATTTCAGAGTGGCACGAGCCTCATTTTATTGCCAACATAGGGTACTACATCCCCTGGCTGCATTAATTTCTACATAGGGTACGACATCCCCTAGTAGCATTTCGGGGTGCCACGAGCCTCATTTTATTGCCAACACAGGGTACTACATCCCCTGGTTGCATTATTTTCTACATAGGGTACGACATCTCCTAGTAGCATTTCAGAGTGCCACGAGCCTCATCTTATTTCCAACACAGGGTACTACATCCCCTTGTTGCCTTACTTCTTGTTGCAAATATAGGGTACGACATTTTAGAGTGCCATGAGCCACATCTTATTGCCGACACATGGTACTACATCCCTTGTCGCATTACTTTCTACCTACATAGGGTACGACATCCCCTGGTAGATGCCACGGGCCTCATCTTATCGTCAACACAGGGTAATGTAACCCCTGGTTGCCTTCTTCTTGTTAACATAGGGTATAACATTCCTTATTTTTTTTTAAAAAAAAAAAAGTCTTTTTCAATTCTTTATTCTGCAATAGCAATGATAGTTTAGTGTGTTTTCAATAACTCACAAAAATTTCCTAGTGCAAACTGGGGCAGAAAATATTTGTTCGTTTTGTTTGTTTGTGATGGTTTGTAGGTTTTTCTACAAAGCACGGATTGGATGTGCAAGAATAAGATTCCAGTTCTTTCCAGAGAAAGTGGAACATTTAAATAGGGTTTCAAAATAAGCAGGTCTAAGACAGAATATCTGGAGTGCAAGTTTAGCGCCGAGTCGAGCGAAGTAGGCAGGGACGTGAAGATTGGATCTGAGGTCATCGGCAAGAGGGACAGTTTCAGATATCTTGGGTCGGTGATTCAGGGGGACGGAGAGATGACGGGGATATCACCCACCGTATAGGGGCGGGGTGGTCGAAGTGGAGGCTTGCATCAGGAGTCCTGTGTGACAAGAAAGTGCCACAGAAACTCAAGGGGAAGTTTTATAGAGCTGTGGTTAGACCTGCTATGCTGTATGGGGTGGAGTGTTGGCCGGTGAAGAACTCTCATGTTCAGAGAATAAAGGTTGCCAAGATGACGATGCTCAGGTGGATGTGCGGGCTCACCAGGTTAGATAAGATTAAGAATGTAGTTATGGCCCCAGTGGATGAGAAGATGCGACAAGCGAGGCTCAGGTGGTTCGGGCATGTGCGGAGGAGAAGCCCTGATGCCCCGGTGAGGAGTTATGAGCGGCTGGCAGTGGTCGGCGTGAGGCGAGGCAGAGGGAGGCCTAAGAGGTATTGGGGAGAGGTGATTAGGCTGGACATGGCTAGAATGTTGATTTCCGAGGACATGGCTCTTGATAGAAAAGTCTGGAGGTCTAGTATCAGGGTTGTAAGATAGGGGCTTCTAGAATTTTTCGTACTCCTTTCCCGGGGTTGGGTGGGGCTTGGTAGGGCTCTCCATAGATGATTTGTGTATTGGATTGTATCCCCCTTATGGTACTTATATATGGTAGTTACTGTTTGATAATATTGCATGCCATTTTATTGATGGTTCTTATGTTTAAAAAATTATTTTGATTTCCGCTGGAGTTACTAATGCTCTTTTATTTTTGTTTTTGTTTTCCCTCTCCTTCCCTGAGCCGAGGGTCGATTGGAAACAGCCTCTCTACCCTTTCGGGTAGGGGTAAGGCCTGTCTATATATTACCCTCCCCAGACCCCACTTTGTGGGACTATACTGGGTAGTTGTTGTTGTTGTTGTTTAGATTTTAAGATTATGTAATTTTCTTTTCATTTTGATGTAATAGTAGGAACCGCGGATCAGAACCTCAACAGAACCTGAGTGGACTCTCCATCTAAGTATACTCCATCACTCTTCTTTCTACTTGAACTACACGTGACCTGATTTCCTTATAACCAGTGATATGTAGGCTGCCTAAAGCCAAGGCTCGGTCGCATCAATTCCTTTTATCTTCTTTTCCTTTTTAAATAACAGTGAGGTAAAAAATTAGTCACCGTGTTCATTTTCGTTGCCTGAAAACTCTTCATGTTTCCAAGCAAATAGGGGCATGCAACGGCGGTCACACCTCTTTTTTCTCACGCAACCAAATTACGTAGTTGAGTTAGAAGAGTTTTCCAATTGAAGTGGCGTTTTGAAAAGGGATTATTTATTATTTAGAGTCACCACTTGGAATTGAGTTTTAGTATTCCAAGTCACCTTTTATTTGAATCCCCTTTCAAAAGGAAGGTTTGACTCTTAATTATGGTTTACGAAACATAAGACTGAGTAAGGAATTCTGTTGACTGAGGGGAAGGTGTAAGGCACCCCTCGAGTCCCGTGGTTCTAGCACAGTCACTTTTATTGACTAATGTAAGGCTTAAATTAATTTTTAGCTATTATTGTATTTTATTAATTATGACTTATTTATTACAGCTTAATTAATTATTATATTTTATTAATTGTATTCACCAAGATGCGAAACACACACAAGGATACTTCTTTGGAATTAAATGTTAAACCAAGATAAGGAATGCACATATGGTTAAAATATAGTTATTTTAAATTTGAAAGGTCTCAAGACGCGGGAATACGCACATGATTCTTTTATCAATTAAATATATCAATCCAAGGTTCGGGTATGAACACATGGGTTAATATTTAAAGCACGCGTAAAGCTTTTCTAGCATTTTTAGAGTATTTTAATTATTTTGTCTCTTTCAAATTGGAGACATTTATTATTATAATTTATTACTATTAAGATTGTTCGGTCAAAGTTGCGTGAACGCATACTTTGATTTATTTTGGAAAGAACAATTACGCCACGTGAACGTGTACATAAGCATGATAATTTGACTAATTAAGAGCGAGCCTAAGACATTCTAAAGCATTCATGAATTACGTCCAAAGTTATGGACTCCAGAAAGATTATCTACTCGGAAACAACTAACTTTGCTAACCTTGTCCCAGGAGGATGCATTTCAAATTAGAATATTTGGTTCTATGAAATTTATTTTAGTAAATATGCTTTAATCAATAATTTATTAGCCCAGCTAGCATTTGATATCAATTTCCGTTTCTTTGCTGTCCTATCTTTAAATTGGAAACAAAATTCATACAACAAACGTAACTATTCTCACATATATTTTAGGTTACGAACCATTTCATACTTCAAAAAAAAAAATTGAAAACGACAATGATTATATACATCCAACAAAACATCGTCAAATACAAAGTAACAAAAGGTTCCGCATGCAAATTTTTAACTACGTAAAATATATTAAATTAATAAGGGGAGGGAGGCATCAACAATTAATATAGTATAACATTGAGAAGATACGTTAATTTCATCAAAATGAAACCATATCCATAGTAGGACCGCAAACAGGCATGCAAATACAAAGATTTAAGGCAAAAGATTGGACATTTAGTAATAAAATCTTTCTTCTATTAATTAGCACCTCTAATGAAATTACAACGGCTGAATTGGTGCCCGATGGACCCCAATAATGAAAACCCGCCTGAACCTGAACAGAAAACGCAGCGGCACCGGAACCTCGCCGTTAACTCGAATGGAACTAGCAACCAATGAATGGAGCTTTAAGTGAACTCGATCTCAACAGAAACACTACTTTTTATGAGAAAAAGAGAGATGTATTGAAGTATTTTTGGTGGAGCTTTTGGGTGTTTATTGAAGCTTTTGGCCGGTTTTCATGGCTGTTTGGAGTTGGTTTTAAGGGAGATGGTGGTGCGATGGGGTAAAAATTTTGTGTTGTTAAAATTGGAGAAGAGAGGCTGAAGGTTTCTAAGTTTTCTCCTATAGAAACGGCAACTTTAATTGAGGAACAAGGTTGCCCATATTTTTCATTTTTTTTTCCAGATCCCTTTTCAAATTATTGCCAAATTCCTTCCTTTTTCTTTTTTCGTATTTTACTTCCTGACTTTTTTTTTTCTTCTGTTACTTCCTCTCTTTCTTTTTGCTTCTTTTTTTTTTCTACATTCTTCTCCCTCCTCTTAAGAGTGTCCTCACATATATAGATGTGTGGAGGGAGTTAGAGTTGGAGTTGGAGTTGGAGTGGGAGAATAGAGTTGAGAAGATTATGGTGAGTAGTTAGGATAATCGTTTTTTGAATCTTTCAAGATTTATCCCTTTTTTTGTTATATTATTTATTTTTCATTTTATTTATTCATTTATTATTATTATTATTATTATTATTATTATTATTATTATTATTATTATTATTATTATTATTATTATTTCTTTTTGCTTTGCTTTTCGTTAATTTACTGAGTTAGTTTTCTTATTTATTTATTTATTTTTAATAACTTATTCTTTATTAATGAAGAAATTAGAAAGTAAAATGCATAGTTAAAAATATTTGTTAGCTATCTTATACTTAAATATTATATATATAAAAAAAAATTAAATATTTACATTGTAGTTTAAATTATACTAAAAAAATAATACTAAAGCTAACTTATTTATTATAATTCTAATTAAAAGAAACCATATATATATATACATATATATATATATATATATATATATATATGGAAGAAAATTCATACCCTAAGAATGTTATTATTTTTGTAGTTTTCTTTTATTAAGATTAGACCTTAAAGATGTGATGACCCGGCCCGTTGTCACGTGAGTTACCGCCCCGTTTCCCTCATATTATGTTGCTCTATGTTTCAATGTCAGTATTTGAGTTGATCGGATAGAATTTAATTGATTTTAGTTGGAATGAGACACTTAGCCTCTTAGAAGGAAGCTTGTTTTGGAAAAGTCAACCGGAAGTTGACTATATAGTTAGAGGGCTAGGAATGAATTCCGGTGATTTGGTTAGCTTCGGGGAATGATTTGTGACTTAGGAGTGCGATCGGAATTGATTTTGGAGGCTAGGTATAGAATTAGGCTTGAATTGGCGAAGTTAGCATTTTGGCGATATGTGGTTGATAGGTGAGATTTTGATCCAAGGGTCGGAATCAAATTCTGAGAGTTGCAGTAGCTTCGTTAGGTGATTTTGCATATGTCTGCAAATTTTTAGGTCATTCAGACGTTTTTTGGTCGGGTTTTTGATTGAATGCGCATTTTGAAAGTTTTGATGAAAACTAGGCTTGAATCCGATGTGTTTTAATGGTTTTAGCGTTGTTTGACGTGTTTTGAGGATTGGAGCAAGTTTGAATAAGGTTGTTGGTTGTGCTGATGATTTTGGTTGAGGCCCCGAGGGCCTCGGGGTGATTTCGGATGGTTAAACGGGATTTTGAAGCCTTTGTTGCAGTCAGATTTTTCAGTCTTCTGCTATTTTCGCATCTACGGAAAAGGAGCCGCTTAAGCGGTTCCGCAGATGCGGTGGGGAGCCGCAGAAGCAAACAGTTCTGGCCCAAGGGATTCTCCGCATAAGTGGAAGAGGGGTCGCTTTTGCGGGACCGCAGAAGCGGTAGGAGGAAAACTGCATAAGCGGTGTTTGGATCGCAGAAGCGGTCCCAGGAGTTTTTAAGTTGGACCGCATAAGCGGTCAAATTTTCGCATAAATGGGACCGCAGGTGCGGTCAGTGGACCGCAGAAGCAGAAAATGGACCTGTGTTATAGTGAACAGTGTTCACGAACTTGGAAAAGAAGAAAACATTTTAGACTTCGAGCAAAGCGAGTTTTTGGGAGATTTTGAAGAGGATTCGAAGGGGTTTCATCAGGTATGGATATTTGGACTCGGATTATGTTATTATGGTGTAAAAATATGAATTAATCACTGAAATTCAAGGAATTAAAGGGTAAAAATGGAGGTTAGGGCTTGAAGCCTAAGAAGGTTTGAATTGATGATTTGAGGGGCCAAATAGACTCCAATTCTTGTGTATTTTATATGTACGGACTCGTGGCGAGACGAGGATTCCGGTGATGTGAATCTCGTAATTTTTTGAGAAGCGGGCCCGGGGCTCGGGTTTTGCTAGTTTCGAGGTTCTTGCTATAATTCGATTGTTTTCGATTAGGTATTGTCCCATTTGCATATTGTGATGTATTCGCTTTGTTTTTGGCTAGACTCGACGCGCGTGGAGGCCGATTTGAGGGGAAAAGACATCGCAGGCTTGAGATTTTACCGGTTCGAGATGAGTAATACTTGTAAATGATATCCTGAGGGTTTGAAACCCCGGATTTGCACATTCGCGGTGATGTATTGAGGTGACTTGCGCGCTGGATATGAGCGTGGGGTAGAGAACCGTTGGGGATTGTGACTTGGTCCATCCCGGTTATTGATTTTTATTGTGTAGTTGACTGAAACTACTTGTTATCATCATAGTTTGGACTGATTGCTGTGTTTGGGCGTCGTGCCAACTATGTGAATCCTTCGGGGATTGAAATTTATGTTTTAGCATATCTTGCATATCATTTGGCTTCAATCCAAGGTTTTAAATACTGTTTTGCAACCTCAGCCATATTTCTATGTTTTGAGAACTCAAATGATACTTTAAATACTATTTCGGGTTGAGAATTATTGTTTTATAAATGCCAAGGGGTTTATAATGTTTTCTGGACTGTGCATGGATCGGGCCGCGCGCCGCAGTAGTGACTTGAAACAGTGGTAACAATGGCACTGTATGATATAAATTGGTCAAGTAACATTGGCTGACCGGTCAGGTAACATTGACTGACCAGTATATTGCGCTTGGGCTGTAGGAGCCCCTCCGGAGTCTGCACACCCACAGTGAGCGTGGGTATCCACTTGGCTAGGTAACAATGACTAGCTAGGATTTGATTGATGTCACGAGATGGCTTGACATTGCGCTTGGGCCGTAAGGGGCCCCTCCCAGAGTTTGTACACACCCCCAGTGAGCGCCGTCGACGATAAATAAATGGAGTGGGCTGCACGCCGCAGCGGGTACTAGAGTGTACCGTCATATGCATTGCATTGCACTTATGCATTTGTTCTTATTTGGAAATGTTGTCATGACATTCAGCACTCATATCATTGGCATCCATGCTATTTCTTGCACTGTGTACTAGATACCTTGGTGTTATTTGTAAATAGAGTGTTGTGCCCAAGGGGCTGACTTGTGTGCGGACTTGCACTACCTGATATCGTATTCGTATGGCAACTGTTGGAAAAATAATATTTTCAAAAGAGATTTTAAACTGAGCTAGTTGTTTTCTAAAGGATTTTAACGGCTTTACTGTTTTTCTTAGAAAGGTTGTACTGTCCTATATAGCATGATGAAGTGTTCTTACGTGATTTCTTACCGCTCAGTTATTATTTACTCTTATTACCACTTAGTTGGAAGTACTCACTTTACTCCCTGCAGCACGTGTGCAAATTCAGGTATCCCGGGAGCATAGTTGAGCTATTTGCTGCTTCAGAGCTTCTCAGGAGTTGTTGAGGTAGCTGCTTGACGTTCGCAGGACTCGACTCCTCCTCTATTCCTTTATTATTTCCGCATTTTAGAACATTAGTATTACTGAGGATTATTATTTCGTTATCTTAGAGGCTCTAGACTCATGACCCCAGTTCTTTGAGAGATGTTGGCTAAGTCAGTGATTCATACTGTCCCTATCTAGATTATTGGTTAATAGACTTGTTAAACGGTAATTTAATGCTATAAATTTGGAAATGGGTGGTGTGATTGAGTTGTGAGTGTTAATTGGTCGGCCTTGCCTAGCAATTGATGTTGGGCGCCATCACGACCGGGATTGGGGTCATGACAAGTTTGTATCAGAGCCTAGGTTACTAGGCCTCATGAGTCATGAGCCGGTTAGTAGAGTCTCGCGGATCGGTACTGAGACGTTTTTATTTATCCTCGAGAGGCTGCAGAACCTTTTGGAATATTTCACTTTCTTAGAATTCTTATCGTGCGTACTTGATTCAGCTTGAGATATAACTCTTGAAATTCTTTCCACACGTATGTATGCGCACATGAGCGCTCAGTATTATAAGTGCCCTGATGGCTTGTGATTTCCCCGATCGAGGTGCGAGATGTGATCCCGTGAGTTCGATGTTGGGCCAGTCTGGAGGACCTGAGGCTGGATCTTTGCCTATGGCTTGAGCACCGAGGTGCTGATTGTGTGAGTAAGTGTTCTGAACTTATATGTTCGATATTGTCCCTATTAGCCGGAATGGCGGTTGGATATCCATGTGATGCGTACGTTAGTATTGCGAGGTGTATCTATATGATTTTGGCAATGACAAAGGAGTCTGCTGAATGATAGATGAGCTGGTAAGGGATTTGTTTCCTATTGTGGTTTGATGTGTAGCCCGAATATGGGCGCGCGAAGAATATTTTCGTGTCTCCTAGTTGGGAAGTGAAGTACATTGCGTGTGGTAGTATGAGTTCAGACTCAGGAAGACCAAATGTTTGTGTTATTTGTATGATGGTGGAAGGTGTGCTGAAATACTAAATTGAGGCGAAGCAGGTGGGTTATCTCCTGCGGAGTGTTCTTAAGGGGTATGATTCTTATGTATATTGTTAGAAGATATCATGTGTAATTGAAAGGTACGTGTTGTATTTGAAAATTTTGGGTCGCTTCAGAGAGTGGACTCCGCTGATGTGGGGATAAATGCGAGGTTTGTAGAGGATTTTGGTATCCGAGGATCTGTGTTTTCATAAACTAGTAGATGATTTGAGTTTAATCTCACTATAATATTGCGACATCATTAGAGTAAAAGTATTATGGGTTATTAAATGTGTCCTGATAGATGGCCCCGAGCCAAGTTGGGGAGGTTGCTGTTGATTAGCTGATTGCACGGTTATGTGCTATGTTGGTTCCTTTTTGAGGTATGCTGGCGGATCAGTTCGGGTTGCAGAAATGGAGCCGAGGATGGCACGAGTAAAGCAAAATTTTGATGAAGGTTACATGGTGCTTTGTAGGTGTGAGAAAATAATAGGATGTCTTGAGCGGTTGCTGATAAAGAATGCTCAGTGTATAGACATGGAAGATGTTCGCTTGTATCAGAATGAGATCATGTCCTGCGGGGTCAGAGTGCTAAGGAGGCACGGATGGTTATGTATGTTTGATCAGGTAAATTGCGGTTGAATAAGAGTGAATGGCTTGCGAGAATGGTTCTAATGGGTTCAAGAGTCTGTGTACGTCAATTGAGAGTTCTAAAGTTGCATATGGGGTTAGGAACTGAGTTTCATTAGAAGATGTCAAGACTTGTGGTATCCTATGTTAATTATGGCAATCTATGTATCCGCATCAAGAAAGTAAATAAAACAGAGTTAGATTCATAGAGAGTTCTTCTGGGTAAGGTATTCAGGGATGTGGTGTTTCTGGAAACATTTGAGAGAGTAGTCAGCGGGGTGTGGCTCCTATCAGTGTGGTCTTATGCTTGGGTCTTGTGTGGTAAGCCTGAATTGAGGAATTGAGGTACTACGGCGAGGGATGAATGTCAAGTGGATGATGAAATTAGATAGATGGAATAGCTTGATAGTAGACCGAATCGGTATGGTAAGGATATAATAAATACTTCGTATGTAATCGAGGTGTAATATGTATTTATACTGCAGAATTTGGAATCAGGTACAGTGATTTGTGTGCTATGTGGAGCTGGAGACTGGAGTTCTCATGTTCAGTCTATGTAGTGGTTGTGGATAGTGTGTATTGGTACCGTTAGCGGCTATTGAATTTGGAGTCCCGAGTGGATCTTTCCTTGTTGGTATGTTAGATTTTGTATATGATGTTGAGCTGTAGACTGATTGTATCAATGTGGGTTATTCTAGACTATTTTGCTATGGGCTATGTCGGAAAATGCCACAGGTGGCGTGGCGAGGTGCATCGTATCATGTTAATAGCAAAGTGGTTGGTACTCCAAAGACCAGCGGACGACTCAGAGAGATTGCTTTCCTTAATTGGGCCTTCGTGGCTGGTGTCAGTATAGAGGTTTCTACCAATGATTCAGTTCCGATATTGAGGGACTTTCTGAATGCGTTCCTTGTGGTCGGGCATGTCGCTGGGTGAGATTTCGGATTTCGGTATTGATTTGGTATCGGGCACCGTATCGTATGGCTCCGGCATGAGTTATAGTAGTGGAAGAAGCAGCTTCAGGCTTTTTGGTAATGAGTTTGTTGGTAAGCTGATTGGATATGTGTTTATCTTGAGTTGGCTTGGTTGGCCCTGAGTTGTATTGTTGAGGGATAGGTTGAATCCATCATTATTGAGCTTGTTAGGGATCTGGAGAGACCTATGAGTTGTTTTCTGCGTTGCGATACGTTATGATTTACGGACTATGGGCAGATATGGTGCGGTGCTATTGGGATTCATAGTGGAATTTGAGAGGAAAACCTCAGTTGCGCTTGAGTTTTGTAGCTTATAACGCTATATGTAGATATTGTATGCACTCAGTATGCTTACGACCGGTACTCGGTATTTTGTTGTAATGAGAAAATTTGGCTCGATGTGCGTCTCTTTATGTGAGATATATATATATGGATCGGATGGCACGCTGCCATGAGTATGTGTGGATCGGATGGCACGCCGCTATGAGTATGTGTGGACCGGGTGGCACGCCGCCATGGGTATGTTATCTGGATCGGGTTGCACGCCGCAACAGTGTGATGTTGAGAATGGTTTTCCATATGTTACCTTGTATGCCTTGCTTCCTGGTTTCTGAGGAAAGTCTGTATTGGGGGTTGCTTGGCGAATAGCGCATCGGTTGTGTCCTTTCAGGATTGAATAGTGTATATTACTTGCTTTACCGTGGGTGTGATGGATTTCTTGGTTTCAGACATGAATCTGCGCGTGGCTGTCTGTTTGGGCATGGTGACTTGAGGTGCTTCATGGGTAACAGTGTTGGATAAGATCGCGCGTTGTGGCAAGGCCACGTGAAGTTATAACCTTTCGAGGAGGATTCATGTACTTTATTTTTATGATGTGAGATGGGGTCTCAGCTTTGTGTTGTAATGGTACTGTTGAGCTTGAGGTAGAGCTTTTTTGTTGGAGTCATTTGTCAAGATTTGAGTATGTGCAGACCACCCAACATTTGTGCGTGGATTACGCAAGTTGCGGCTTAGGCATGTGCCGAGGTGTCATATCACCAGAGTGGTGTGTTTGGTCAGAAGAGATCGTTGAAATCATTAATGTATATGATCGGATTGATCTCGACTTGTTGAAAGGATAATATCGAGGTCCAGCTCGGAAGCTGTTGTGGTATTAGTCAAAAGGGAAGAAATGCCTTCATGGATGATTGGTTTGAGAAATAGTTATGGTTTACTGCGCGTTTCATCATCGTTTGGCAGGATACGAAAGTGTTGGAGTGAAACTTTAGCTAATAAGAGGTTCCTATCGGTAATCGAGTATTGGGGGCAATTGCTGTGAAATTTCAGCGGAGTTATATTATCAGACCTATGTAAGATAGGGTGACGAGAGATCACCCCAGGTATATGCTTGGTAAGGTCATTTAGCTATTGGTTGGCTTCTAGGACAACTCTAGGCATGCTAGAGGACGAGCGTTTGTTTAAGTTGGGAAGGATGTGATGACCCGACCTGTTGTCATGTGAGTTACCGCCCCTTTTCCCCCATATTATGTTGCTCTATGTTTCAATGTCAGTATTTGAGTTGATCGGATAGAATTTAATTGGTTTTAGTTGGAATGAGGCACTTAGCCTCTTAGAAGGAAGCTTGTTTGGAAAAAGTCAATCGGATGTTGACTATATAGTTAGAGGGCTAGGATGTGAATTCCAGTGATTTGGTTAGCTTCGGGGGATGATTTGTGACTTAGGAGTGGGATCGGAATTGATTTTGGAGGCTCAGTGTAGAATTAGGCTTGAATTGGCGAAGTTAGCATTTTGGCGATATCTGGTTTGTAGGTGAGATTTTGATCCAAGGGTCGGAATGGAATTCCGAGAGTTGCAGTAGCTTTGTTAGGTGATTTTTCATATGTATGCAAATTTTTAGGTCATTCGGACGTTGTTTGGTCGAGTTTTTGATTGAATGTGCATTTCGGAAGTTTTGATGAAAACTAGGCTTGAATCCGATATGTTTTAATGGTTTTAGCGTTGTTTGACTTGTTTTGAGGATTGGAGCAAGTTTGAATAAGGTTGTTGGTTGTGTTGATGCTTTTGGTTGAGGCCCCGGGGGCCTCGGGGTGATTTCGGATGGTTAAACGGGATTTTGAAGCCTTTGTTGCAGTCAGATTTTTCAGTCTTCTGCTATTTCCGCATCTGCGAAAAAGGAGCCGCTTAAGCGGTTCCGCAGATGCAGTGGGGAGCCGCAGAAGCGAACAGTTGTGGCCCAAGGGATTCTCCGCATAAGCGGAAGAGGGGTCGCTTTTGCGGGACCGCGTAAGCGGTTATTAGACCGCAGAAGTGGTTAGTAGACCGCAGAAGCGGTAGGAGGAAAACCGCATAAGCGGTGTTTGGATCGCAGAAGTGGTCCCAGGAGTTTTTAAGTTAGACGGCATAAGCGGTCAAATTGCCGCATAAGCGGGACTGTAGGTGCGGTCAGTGGACCGCAGAAGCGGAAAATGGACCTATGTTATAGTGAACAGTGTTCACGAACTTGGAAAAGAAGAAAACATTTTGGACTTCGAGCAAAGCGGGTTTTTGGCCGATTTTGAAGAGGATTCGAAGGGGTTTCATCAGGTATGGATATTTGGACTCGTATTATGTTATTATTGTGTAAAAACATGAATTAATCATTTTAATTCAAGGAATTAAAGGGTAAAAATGGAGGTTAGGGCTTGAAGCCTAAGAAGGTTTGAATTGATGATTTAAGGGGTCAAATAGACTCCAATTCTTCTGTATTTTATATGTACGGACTCGTGGTGAGACGAGGATTTCGGTGATGTGAATCTCGTAATTTTTTGAGAAATGGGCCCGGGGATCAGGTTTTGCTAGTTTCGAGGTTCTTGCTATAATTTGATTCTTTTCGATTGGGTATTGTCCCATTTTCATATTGTGATGTATTCGCTCTATTTTTTGCCAGACTCGACGCGCGTGGAGGCCGATTTGAGGGGCAAAGGCGTTGCAGGCTTGAGATTTTGCCAGTTCAAGGTGAGTAATACTTGTAAATGATATCCTGAGGTTTTGAAACCCCGGATTTGCACATCGTAGTGCTGTATTGAGGTGACTTGCACGCCGAATATGAGCGTGGGGTAGAGCACCTTTGGAGATTGTGACTTGGTCCATCCCGGTTGTTGATTTTTACTGTGTAGTTGACTGAAACTACTTGTTATCATCATAGTTTGGACTGATTGCTGTGTTTGGGCTTCGTGCCAACTATGTGAATCCTTCGGGGATTGAGATTTCTGTTTTAGCATATCTTGCATATCATTTGGCTTCAGTCCAAGGTTTTAAATACTGTTTTGCAACCTCATCCATATTTCCAAGTTTTGAGAACTCAAATGATACTTTAAATACTATTTCGGGCTGAGAATTACTGTTTTATAAATGCTCAAGTGGTTTATAATGTTTTCAGGACTGTGCATGGATCGGGTTGCGCGCTGTAGTAGTGACTTGAAACAATGGTAACAATGGCACTGTATGATATAAATTGGTTAGGTAACATTGGCTGACCGGCCAGGTAACATTGACTGACCAGTATATTGCGCTTGGGCTGTAGGAGCCACTCCGGAGTCTGCACACCCACAGTGAGCGTGGGTATCCACTTGGCCAGGTAACAATGACTGGCCAGGATTTGATTGATGCCACGAGATGGCTTGACATTGCGCTTGGGCCGTAAGGGGCCCCTCCCGGAGTTTGTACACACCCCAGTGGGCGCCGTCGACGATAAATAAATGGAGTGGCTGCACGCCGCAGCGGGTTCTAGAGTGTACCGTCATATGCATTGAATTGCACTCATGCATTTGTTCTTATTTCGTAATGTTGTCATGACATTCAACACTTATATCATTGGCATCCATGCTATTTCTTGCACTGTGTAACAGATACCCTGGTGTTATTTATAAATAGAGTGTTGTGCTCAAGGGGCTGACTTGTGTGGGACTTGCACTACCTGATATCGCATTCATATGCCTACTGTTGGAAAAAGAATATTTTCAAAAGAGATTTTAAACTGAGCTAGATGTTTTCTAAAGGATTTTCACGGCTTTACTGTTTTTATTTAAAAAGGTTGTACTGTCTTATATAGCATGATGAAGTGTTCTTACATGATTTCTTACTGCTCAATTATTATTTACTCTTATTACCACTGAGTTGGAAGTACTCACTTTACTCCCTGCACCACGTGTGCAGATTCAGGTGTCCCGGGAGCATAGTTGAGCTATTTGCTGCTTCAGAGCTTCTCAGGAGTTGTCGAGGCAGCTGCTTGACGTTCGCAGGACTTGACTCCTCCCCTATTCCTTTATTATTTCCGCATTTTAGAACATTAGTATTACTGAGGATGTATTATTTTGTTATCTTAGAGGCTCTAGACTCATGACCCCAGGTCTTTGGGAGATGTTGGCTAAGTCAGTGATTCATACTGTCTCTATCTAGATTATTGGTTAATAGACTTGTTAAACGGTAATTTAATGCTATAAATTTGGAAATGGGTGGTGTGATTGAGTTGTGAGTGTTAATTGGTCGGGCTTGCCTAGCAATTGATGTTGGGCGCCATCACGACCTGGATCGGGGTCGTGACAAAAGAGATATTTATATTAAAATAGTATAGTATTTGGGTGTGGTAAAAAATTAGTTGTTCACAAGTGTTGTACTGATTTATGATTATGAGGATGAGGGCCTGATTTGGTACACCACGAGGTGGCTTGTTATGAGGCCGACGGCCAGTGGGATTATGCCACGAGATGACTTGTTATAGTGCTTGGGCTGTAGGAGCCCTCCGGAGTCTGCACACGCCCAGTGAGCGCGGGTACCTAGTGTGCGATGTGATATTGCCCGATAGGCTGATACGAGTGATTGTGAGGTAGCGTGAGGGGCTGGTTCTATTAATATTTTTGCCGAAGGAGCAGTTGTGGTACTTGTTTTTCCCAAGGGGTTGTTTTATGTTTCTATCCTTTTCTCTCTATTTTCATCATTTGTTTTAAACTATTGAAAGATGTTCTGAAGAGGTTTTTCTAAACTGAGATTTTTTCACGTGTTTTACTGCTTTACATTGTTCTGGACTTAATACTGTTTTGTTGTAGTGTTACGTTGTGGTTTACGTATTTTCTTACCGCTCAGCTGCCTTTACTCTCATTACTTACTGAGTTGGCGTACTTACATTACTCTCCGCACCCTGTGTGCAGATCCAGGAGTCTCGGGTCACGTTAGCGGGTGCTTATTTGTCTTCCATCAGGCTTTCAGAGTTGACTAGGTAGCTGCTTGGTGTTCATAGCTTAGTGCTTATCCTTCCTATCTTTATTCCGCTTTGTATTAGCTTTGTTTCAGACTATGTTGTATTTTTATATTTCTAGACGAGTTGTAGTTGCTCATAACTGGTGACACCCCAATGTCGGGCTGTGTTTTATTTCCGCACTGTTTTATCTTACCTTATACCATGGGATTTTAGATTATTAATGTCTTTAAATGACTTATTATAATTATTTGGTTGGTTTTGGGAATTGTTTCAGCTGTCCTAGTTTCACGATAGGCGCCATCACGACCGGGTTTGTTTTTGGATCGTGAAACTTTTTGTAACACCCCGTAAATTCTGTTTAGGTATGAATGAGTTAAAGGAGTAGTAAGGTTATATATTTGACATGTGAAGCCCCATCGGGATGATTATGGGTAAAATGGTTGTTTCAAAATCAAGATGGAAAGTGAGGTGCATAAGATTTGAAAAAAATCAACTAAGTTTGCACAAAGTCTGTCTTCCATAAGGTTTTAGTGAAAATGTGTAAGGAATATGGGAAAACTCAAAGCATAGAAGTTGTAGGCCCTTGAAATATATTTTCAACAATATATTATGGAGCCCGAACAGATCTCTGTGAAAAAAATTATTCGCGTTATACAGAAACGTATGCAATATGCGCATCCGGTAGCGCGCCCATAGCGCGACCGCGCTAATTTTGAGGCAGTGTTACTACCGCTTTGCGTGGTCAGTAGCGTGGGCAGGTCTCCAGGTGCACGGGCGTGCTCGTGGGGGTTCGTTTTAAAGCCATATTTTGTCCCCCACATACCCCAAAACATAAAAAACTTGCTATAGAAAGGGGAACTCTCAAAATCCTAACTCCTTAAGGGCCCCTCCACCACCTAAGGTAAGTTCTAATGGTGATTCTAAGTTAATTTTAATTTCCCACATCTTATTAACATGGGTAAATCCTCCATTTCATTAGATATTCGATTGGGACATCATTGTTGAGAGAAGGAAGCCTAGAACTCGAATTCAAAGGGTTTGAAATTCAAAAAGGTAATGTCTTCACCCTCTAATTGATTCTAGCATTGGTTTAATGATTATAAACCTTAGTTCATGAGATATGAGTTGATAGGTTTGATAGAAAAGCATAAACGATTACAGGTTTGGGGTGTTGATTGTTGATTATTAGTTAAGGGTGTTGTTTATGGGTAATAAAGAATGATGTTGATTATAAGAAATTTGAGATTTTAGAATTTATCTAGGATCAAGAGAATGGCTTGTTGGGCGTAGAAACACCATTAATAAGGACTATGAAGCTTTATGTCACTAGGTATTTGAGAAAATGCTTAAGTGACAAAAATATGAGTATTATTGCTAATATGGAATCTCTTTGACTTGTATTGATATAGAATAAAGTTGAAAGAGATGGAGAATGTTGTATTACGCTCAAGAGCAGGAAGTTAAGGTATGTGAGGCTAACTCTCTATGTTTAGGAATTTTAATGATTCTCCCTACACTACGTTTCTTTTATGACGTTACCAATTGCCTCTAAAATATAGTTAAGCCTAGTTCCTTGAATTGTTGTAGAACTTCTATTGTCTAGCTTCATAACTCATTCAACACTTTCATTCTGAACGTTGTGAGCTCAGTGCGTAGTCAATATAGACTTGGGTTTGATGCCTCCAGGTCTTAGTATAGATTACTTAGTATGCCATAAATAGTTGAAGTTTCAGTGTTCATAATCAGTTCAAGAATGCAGTCTCAGTCTAGTCCTATTCAGTATTCCAGTATTATGTAACTCAGTGTGATCCAGTATTCCAGTATTGTGTAACTCAGTGTGATTTAGTATTTCACTATCATATATTGCAGTATGATTCTCAGTTCCTGGTTTTAAATCTCTGAATGTTGAACACTTGTATTTGGACTTGAGACCGTAATTTATGCTTTATGCATCTTTGGGCCTGAGGCCACAGTTTATGCTTTATGCATCTTTGGGCCTGCGGCCCTAGTTTATGCTTTATGCATCTTTGGGCCTCAGGCCGTAGTTTATGCTTTATGCATCTTGGACTTGAGATCGCAGTTATGTATACGTATACTTGGGCTCGAGGCCGCAGTTTGCGCGTGCACACACACACACACACACAGATATATATATGTGTGTGTGTGTGTGTGTGTGTGTGTGCGTCCTAAGGCCGCAGTTTAATATTCAGATAAACAAGTTGTTCATCATTCAGAAGAGGGAGTATTCATATCCTTACTTCCTTTATCATTTTAGTTACTAGTTATCATTTCAGTTATCAGTTATCAGTTTAGTTACCAGTTATCATTTTAGTTATCAGTTATCAGTTTAGTTACCAATTATCAGTTTAGTTACCAGTTATCATTTTAGTTATCAGTTATCAGTTTAGTTACCAGTTATCAGTTTAGTTTTAGTTTCAATAGTTATCATTTTAGTTATCAATTATCAATTCTCAGTTATCAGCTTAGTTTTAGTTTTAACATTTTTAATTCTTTCTTTCAGTTGCTTTACATACCAATGCAATTCAAATGTACTGACGTCCCTTTTGCCCGGGGCCTGTATCTCATGATGCAAGTAATGATATACAGGTTGATGATTCTGAGTGCTAGGATTCTTGTACCAGCTATTTGGTGATCCCCAGTTCTTTCAGAGAATTATCATTACTTCAGTCTTTAATATTTACAGACAGTTAGTGTTTTCAGTACCCAAATAGAGGCTTAATATACTAGAGTAACAGTTAGACATAGTTACAAGATTTTTATGTTAAGCAATGTTGGCTACAAACATGTTTCAGACTTGTATAATGTTTCAAAAGTTTGATTTTTATCATTAAAACTTTTAGTATATCAACATGTGTTGGTTTATCTTCCGCATTTAGTATGTTATGATATCACATGTTAATTCAGCCAGCCAGTTGGTTCGCTCGGTCACATATAGTCAGGCACTGAGTGTCGTGTTACGTCCAGGCCCAGGTTCGGGGCGTGACAAAGCTTGGTATTAGAGCACTAGGTTCAAAAATCTTAGGGAGTCTATGAAGCTGTGTCCAGTGGAGTTTCCTTTATATGTGTGTGCCGGCCACTCATATAAATGGTTAACTACCAAGACATTCAGGATTGTCTCATTTTCTTTCTACTCTACATCGTGCCATGAAGCTTAGAGCAATAGTTAACCTTCTCTTCCTATCAAATTCCATACGTATCGAATGCCCAAGCGACAGGCAAAAAAAGTCTAAGGTTCTAGAAAGGATGATTTGCCTATTGTGGTATTACTATGGAGTACATGTTGGTAACAAATGAGATTTGAGAAGATGTTGAAAGTGGGATGCAGTGGATAATAGTACAGATTAGTGCATAACCTAATCAGAAAGTACAAAAGTAGTTATCATGTTTATGGTTGTCAGTTTATCTTAGTTACAAATTAGTGGCCTTTCAGTTAGTAGGTTTATGGTTATTCAGTATGCCAGTTATTTGTTATTCAATTACCAGGTCTCCAGTTTACAGTGTATCAAAATTTCAGGAGACTTGTGAGTATACAGTGATGCATATGGATGCTCAAAGAAAATGTAGGTAATAGTGATTATAGCAAAATCTTCTCATGTTTTAGTTATTAAGACCTAAGACTCACCGGATGGTGCATGAAGTGATTATTAGGTGTGTATGGTAGTGTATCCGCATGTCAGACCTCACAGTGTAACATGTTAAAAATTCAACCAAAGCAGCCATAGAATTGATCACTATAGTTTTGGATAGAAAATAGCCTAAGAGAAATATAGCTAAGAATAATATGATGTACGAAATGAGAACCAAGAGGAGGCGATATTGAATTTCAGGGAATGATTTTAAGTTATTCATATTTATTCGTATTAGAACTAGAAAGTACCACCGTAGTAAGTTACTATAAGAAAGATGTATTATTGTGAGATAAAGGATATGACAGTTCCTCTTCACATGATGTGAATATGTGTTTAGGCCGAAAGTTTGTAGTCTGAAGTGACTTTGAATTGTATAGAAAGCTAGGGGTTAGATATCTCAATTTTATTTAGGATAGATGAAATTTCCCTAAGTGTGATCCATGTACATAATTCAAAGGAATGATAGTGTATGGAAAAAGAATATGGTCAAATAATAAGGGTAGTTAGGATAAACCTTATGCCTCACTTTAGTTAGCGGAGCAAGAAAATATGATGCTAGCAGGTGGTTAGTAAAAGAATAGGGATAAATTTTGAGTAAATACATCAAATTAGCAATTTCAGCAGAGCTAGTAGAGGTAAGATTTGATTCACTTAGCCAGGTTAACACTAGTGAGTGGATGACAGTTCGAAATATTGAACATGTGTTAGAACCCAAAGAGTATAATTTATACTTGAAGTACAGTGACTGTAGAAAAAAAAGCTAGCAGTGAGAGAGAAAGCTATAGAAGAATAGCCTTTAAGAATTATTGAAATGTGGTTTCTCCAAGACTGACAGTGTGAGCAGAGTTAAATTATTAAGATTGTGTATGATAGTGGTGAATACATTAGCTTTCTGTTATGTGAACAATTTAGTTTTCCTAGCTCAGAAGTAAGTTGGAAGATGAGTCGTCGTTGACGTAGAGTGCAAAGGATTGCAGAAAATAAGGAGAGTTATTTGGATCCAACAAAAAGAGAAGATCCACATGTATAAGATCTTTGGTATAAGGGTTGATGTGAAAATTTTCAATAAGTCTAGTTAGAGATTTGAAACCCGAATAGTTAGCATGGAATATGAAAAAGAAATCAGTTCGGTAATGAGGGAGTTGTATAATTACCACAAAGAATATGTCTAGCATGTGTAAGAAACACAAAGTGAGTAGAATGATCACCGAGCTTAGTTATTGATGATAAAGTGATCATAGAAAGCTATGAAATCATACCCAGTTATGTATCATGAGGGTAGTGCCATTGCACGAGACTCTAATCTTTGGAGTATAGACTTAGCTTACAACAATTCTATAAGTCTTTTTAGGAAATTATTAAGAAGATAATGAAGTGTAGGAAGTATAACTCATCATTGAGGTAGATAAGAGAACTCTGTGAAAGAAATTCTTAGCCCAGCTAGGAGTTCAGTTTGCGTACTCCAAAGATAGTAAAGTTGTTGTATAGAATATGAATTGTTCCCCCTTAGTAGCAGAAGGGAAGGAGAAGCAATTTGATGATCGTTGCGTGTTGCAGTTGAAAGAGGAGATTCACAAGTATAAGACGATGACTTTTGAATAAGAGGGAGTTGATGGTACTTTGAAATACCACTGTTGATACCCAATTTTTTTCTAAGTATTTTTTGTACCCAAAATACTTCCAAAATAGCATATAGGTGCATACATAAGCACACCAAATAGTTTTGGTATTTTTAAACTAATTTATTGCCTATTTTATACTACAAAATCCAATAATTATTCCTGAAAATTAGCATTTTTGGTGAATAACTTATTTTATCCTCATATTTACACCAAAACATAATTAAGGTAATTTTTGCATATTTTTACAAATTCATTTGGTATTTTTAAAGCTAAATTGCATATAATTGAAATTATAGCCTATCTTGTAATTTATAGCATTTTATGTTTATAAAATTAATCCCAGCATTTTTAAATTAATATTTATATAATATTCATTTACCCAATACTCTTAATTTGCTTTTAAAATTTGTATTATTATTTTATAAAAAATTAAAAGGAAAAATTGGCCATTTACGATTTGGCCTCAATTGCATTTCAATTATAGCCAATTTGGCAATCCCATTCAGCCCCAAATTCAAGCCCAAAATTGCCCAGCCCAATTTCATCCAAACCCGATCCAATCCGGATCCCCACCTAAGCCCTTTAATCTTAGTCGTTGATCGTTTAGATCAACGACAACTATGCACCCTTTCCTTTTTAATTCCAAACGACCTCTTGCCCTACCCCATTACTCACCAAACGCCGCCCTCGAATTCCTCTTCTCTGTCAACTCTCTCTGAAGCCCTCATGAACTCTATCCACTACCTTTCAATCCCACCCTAATCCATGGCCTCCCATGGCCATCGGAGATGTGTAATGGCCTCCCGTGGCTCCTGGGTATTCGCTTATGCGGTTTCACTGCCAAATCTCGAAAGAAGTTGGTCCAGTCGTTGCCTTACTTCCATTCATGACCTTTCTCCGATCATCCTTGACTTTTCTCCGGCCCGCCATGGCCGTTCGAGTCAGATCCTTGACTCTCCTGGTTAGATCGTTAATTTTCAAGGCCTTTCTCACCTTTCTGGGTTCTTCGAAACCTTAATCTTTGGGTTTTTTTGAATTTTCTTTCAGATCTGCTTTAGATCTGTACTTGCCATGAACGTTTTAAGGGGTTTTTCGAAAGTTCTTCAACTTTTCTTGCAAAAATGACCCTTCATTAGGGTTTACCTTTAAGTTTTTCAAAAGATCTCTGATTTTAACATGTTTATGATTTGGCTATGATTTGCTCATGTTATTCTTCTATCTGTTTCAACATGTTAAAAACCCTAGTTCCTTTTAGTTTATCCGAGTTCTGAAATTTGTTTGTTTAAATGTGCATTTGTTCTTTGTTGCTGACTCTCTCTTCCTTATTTAATTTGTTTAATTTTGAGTTCTTACCATCTTGCAAAACCCAGTTACTGTTAAAGCCCTAAATTTTTTTAGAAGTTTTCTCACTTATTACTACTCTGAGACCTTTACTTGCTTCTATGTTCTTCTTCACTGTTGGTTCTATGTGACTACTTGACCTACTTGACTACCGTGCTTAGAATGTTTTCTTGCTGCTGAATGCCAGTTTGCCCCTACTGCTACTGTATGTTTGTGTTGCTTCTGTTCATCAACATGTTTAACTCTGCATGCTTGTCCATCCCCTGCTAGTTATATGATGAAGTGCAGAATCATGTTCCTTTCTTGATTGATCTTGATTCCCTTGATCTTGTGACTGATTGCAAAGAGCTTTTCTTTTACGAGCCCTAATTTCACTCGCTTGTTTAAAATTAATTGATTCTGTAATGTTTTACCTTGCTGAATCCTTTCCCAAAATAAGCCTATTTCGTACTTAGACTTGATTATTTACTTCATGCTTTTACTACACTTTTTATAGCAATAATCAATCTGCCCCCAAACTGAGGGAGGGAAAGAGGGGGTGCCGACAGCATGGCGACTCTGCTGGGGAACTCTTTAGGCTTTTACCATTGCATGCTATATGTGACTTTATTTCTTTCTTTTATTTCTTTTGTTTAATTCCTTTATTTGAAACTGACTTGTTTCTTTTTCTTTAATTACTTTCATTTACCGTTTTCCCCGTCAATGCTGTTGTAATTTTGAGCAATTATTGTAAACTTTATTGTATGAATGTGAAAATACATGTCAATTTGTTTCATTCTTGTAAACTGTATCTTCAACATCATATTCCACTCGTGCCAAACAAATACTATAGCAACGCTTATAATGAGTAGTTGCACTCTTCCAATACTATCACCCCCTAAATTTGGTAAAGGCATATTTGTGTTAAAACCAGTCGATCAACGGTGTTCGATGGTTCCGTGCCTTTCCCTATTGAGTTGTCCGCTCAAGGGTACCTGTCTAATACCCCAATAGAAACCTTACTTCGTTTAAATTGTACATGCATCATGGTCAAACCTAGCTGAGTCAGTTATGTTATCCACATAATGACTCATTAAGATAGCCTTGTCCATAGTCCACCGCGTTTCCTTGAAACTCAAACGGACACCTCCATGTTCTGTGCATTTATTTGGAGAACTAAAGTGCTTGCTATGCTAATTATTGCTTTAAATAGTCGAGTCCGGTGGGGGTAAGGGCCTAACGCTTTGTTTTGCAAAAAATAAGGCACAAAATCCCCAGATTGGCATGGTAACCAACATTCACCCAAGGCTGCTAAATTGGTGGAAAGACCTCCACTCCAGTGATCAGACGCTTGTCTGCAAATACTTAGGGAATTTGCCTTCACTTCTAGAGAACCATCCTGACAACAAAATCATAGAGGCTGCAAAGGAAATGCATGCGGACATCTGGCCCGAGCTTATTTGCTGCTAGGACTATGTGAGCTGGTGAAGCTGTTCGAGGGAGACGAAGATGCCAAATCTAGGGAAGGTCTTTCTGGGACCATGTAGTTAGGAGTCTTTTTATTCTTTATTTTAATGTAATAAGGCCAATGGCCAATAGTGATATTTTACTTTCAATTATTTAGAGTCGTTTTGGATTCATCTTATTTTTATCAATAAAATGAGGTATTTAGCATTATAAGTTCACCAAAACTATTTGTCGCTAGGCTTACCTCGGGCACAACGAGGCACCAAAGCTAGGACACGATTTACATTTTTGCACAATGTGTTTAAATACTACAATATTTTTCCTCATAACCCGCACTAACTTGTTACCGTTTTTTTATTTTATTTATTTTATTTCCCCTCCCCAAAGGTTAGTTCGTGCATTCTGCCGCCATCGTCATACTCCACAAGATCCAAGGGCCCTCCACCACCTCCTCCTCCGAGTCCTATCCGGAACAAGAACAAAGGTAGAATGGGAGATCCAAGCGCCAGAAAGGAGATCGAGATTCCTCAGGGTACCCCGGTTGCTAAGGAAACTGCTACCCAACTTGATCAAAAACTGTTGAAATTCTGAGAAGAGCTGGATCAGGTTCGGAATTTGGCGAACCTGTCATTTTCTCTCACCGCTCCTGATGTCAACACCCATAATCACGCACCTCCACAAAACACCCCACAACCACAGATACAACCCACTCATGCTCAAAACTACAACACATGCCACACTCTTAACAACACTCCACTACTCATTCCCGATCCAGTGAACACTACAAATGACCATCTCCAAAACACTCCTATTTACGTGGATACTGTACCCCCATTATACTCAACCAATCTCGAATGCACCTGAGTCTGATGACAAAGACTCCCTTATCAGGAACTTAGCAGCAGAACTCAAGAAATTAACCAACTGAGTTCAGGGCGTGGAAGGTGACAAAGGTATCGAAGGGTTAAATTATGAAGACCTCTGCATTCAGCCAGATGTTGAACTTCCAGAGGGGTATAAACCTCCCAACTTTGAAATGTTTGATGGAACAGGAGATCCCAGAGTCCACCTGAGGACATATTGCGATAAGCTGGTTGGAGTTGGAAAGGTTGAGAAGATCCGTATGAAGCTCTTCATGAGAAGCCTAAAGGAAAATGCTTTATCCTGGTATATCAGCCAGGACCCTAAGAAATGGGCAAGCTGGGTAGGCATGGCCTTGGATTTCATGGATATATTATGATTCAATACAGAGAATGCACCGGATGTATTCTACATACATAATTTGAAGAGGAAGCCCACCAAAACATTCCGCGAGTATGCTACTCGTTGGAGGTCAGAAGCTGCAAAGGTCAAGCCGGCCATAGAAGAAGAACAAATGAATAGATTTTTCGTCTGGGCTCAGGATCCCAATATTATGAGAGGTTGATGTTGATCGAGGGTCAGAAGTTCTCCAATATAATCAAACTGGGAGAAAGAATCAAAGAGGGCATTAAGAGTGGTATGGTTACTAATCTTAAAGCATTACAGGCCGCCAATAAGGCTTTACAGTCTGGTGGCATGTCCAAGAAGAAGGATGTGAGTGTCGTAATGGTCGCACAGGGAGCCAAATCACCACCAAAATACCACACCTACCCATCACCTCCACTTACATATCAGCCCATCCCGAATTACCAAGCACCCGCACCCTCCTATCCACCTCCCATTTACCAATCCTCTCCACCTTCCACATATTAACCCACTTCACCCATATACTCTCAACCATCACCTGTTTATCAAGCTTATAACGCTTAACCCTCTCACTACCAATCACTTCCCACGCGTCAAAATTTCCCTAGACCTAGGCCAAATTTTGACCGCAAACCTCCCAGACAATACATAGCCATCACTGAACCAATTGACCAGCTATACGATACTTAAAGCTACTGGTTATTTCACTCCTATCCCAACCAAAACTCCAAAAAATCCCTCCTAGTGGGTCAACCCCAATAAGACCTGTGCGTATCATTCCGGCATGAAGGGACACACCCTTGACGAGTGCCGCTCACTGAAGGACACGATTCAAACCTTGATCAACAATAAAGTCATCATAACAAAGGAGCCTGCTCCTAATGTTCGCAACAACCCTCTACCTGACCACAAAGGTGGAGACATTCACATGATCGAGATCGAAGATGATTGGGACCCCAAAGGGTCAATAGGTTTGATTGCTGAAGGTGATGAACCAAAGAAACCAGTGGTTACACTTAACCCAATTGTTGTGTAGAATTAGCCCTCTAGGGACGATGAAGTAAACATGTATATACCTCTTGAATTTGAAGCGCCTCCTTCTGCAAAGGCGCCCGGGCCAATTGAGGTTGAATTTGGAGTTCCAAAAGCACCTACAACCTTTGAAGTTGTTGTGTTACACGAAGGGTGCCTATTCCTGTGACAATGTCAGACATAACACTGTTCCACTCAAATGCCATACCCCGGGATTACACTATCGAAGATAGGAGGAAAGGGAAGACCAAGACAGGAGAAGCAATTGCAGCGCAAGGAATGAGTAGAACAGGGAGGGTTTACACCCCAGAACACTTAGCTGAGTCCAGTAAGAAAGCCCCAGGACGGCCTATTGAAACTCGGCCCGACGATCTTTGGAAAAAAATACAAGCTAAGAAGTACTCAGTCGCTGAGCAGTTGAACAAAACACCAGCACAGATCTCTATCCTGGCTCTTCTACAGATCTTTGACGCTAACAAAAATGCCCTAATGAAGATACTGAGCGAAGCTTATGTGCCCAGCAATATAACTGGAGGTGAAATGGAAAATATGGTAGGGCAAGTGCTGGAGAGCCATAAAATAACCTTCCATGAAGATGAGCTGCCGCCGGAAGGATTGAGCCACAACAAGGCACCGCACATCACCGTGCAATGCGAGGATTACTTCATCACTAGAGTCCTGATTGATGGAGGATCCAGCCTCAACATCTGTCCGCTGATAACTCTCAGAACTTTGGGAAAAAGCCTGCACGAGATCAAATATGGGGCTATCAATGTCAAGGCCTTCGATGGGTCCTAGAGATCTACTATTGGAGAAATCAGCCTATGCTTACAAATGGGGCCAACATGGTTCGACGTCAACTTTCAAATAATAGACGTCCCGGCATCCTACAACCTGCTGTTAGGAGGACCCTGGATCCACGCCACTGGAGCCGTAGCATCGACCCTGCATCAGGCAGTGAAGTTCGAATATAATCACCAGGAGGTGATTATTCATGGCGATAGTAGTAACCCCATATATAGTCGCCAGACCATCCCAATGATTAGAGGCAAAAGGATAATAGGTGGAGAAACATACCACCATATCGAAAGGGTCAACGATGTAGATAAGGACAAGTGGTGGGACAACAAGATGGAAAGTATCCTGAATTGGTGTGGGTACGAGCCTGGAAAGGGACTCGGTAAACATATCCAGGGGATCACTAAACCCATCAAACTAAAGAAGCATGGTACTATATTTGGCTTCGGGTACGGTTATACTTGGGAAGAATTCTAGAGCTGGTCGCCACCATGGCGCGGCCCCTACTATCCATTGGAGCTTCCGCTACCTAGCCTGGAGCAAACCTTCCAACCGGCAGATACTATATATGGATTAGAGGAAGATAAAGCATTGGCGGCCACGAAGAATCTATTTATAGAGGATGATGATATGGACTGTTGTGTTCTTTTCGAGGAGGAAGGGGAGGAAGGCCCTTTCATACAAGCTGTAAACCAAGGAGAACACCTCAGCAATTGGTCAATTAGAATCGTCAGGGCCCGGAAGGCTTCGGGGTAGCAAGTCTAAACAAAAGCACCATGCATCTCATTTTAGTTTATTTTACTAGTTGATTTTCTTCCCGCATTGTCTTTAATTTCGAAAAAAGCTCCGAGGTTTCAAATAATTATGAATTTAATCAAAGCATTTCAGTTTATCATATATCTCACTCTTATTATTTTCTCTATCGTTTACTCTATTTTTTACAGCATTACTATTACTTACTTTGATGATGGACCAACGATTGTGACTTGCAACGAAACAACGCAACAACGCAACAAAAGGATATAGATTCAGAAGAGGATGATATACCAGAAGAGGTCGTCAGAGAGGTTGAGAATTTTGAGAATAGACCTATGTCTAACCTGGAAGAAACTGAGGTCATTAATTTGGGAGATACAGGAAATGTCAAAGAAACTCGCATCAGTGTTCACCTATCGCCATCAGAAAAGGAAGAATATACGGAATTTTTAAAGGAATATGAGGACATATTCGCCTGGTCGTATGATGATATGACTGGTCTCAGCACGTCCATTGTAGCTCACAGACTACCAATAGATCAACCTCTCCATCGGTAAAATAGAAGCTCAGGAAATTCAAACCCGACATGAGTTTGAAAATCAAAGAAGAGGTTACTAAGCAAGTCAAATCCAAGGTTCTCAGGGTAGTGGAATATCCAACATGGTTAGCCAATATTGTGCTGGTGCCAAAGAAGGACGGGAAGGTTAGAATCTGTGTCGACTACTGGGATCTTAACCGGGCCAGTCCCAAAGATGACTTCCCCTTGCCAAACATACACATTCTTATCGACAACTACGCCAAACATGAGTTGCAGTCTTTTGTTGATTGTTTCGCCGGATATCATCAGATATGGATGGATGAGGAAAATGCAGAGAAAACGGCTTTCATCACGCCGTGGGGAATGTATTTTTACAAAATGATGCCGTTTGGGTTGAAGAATGTTGGCGCCACCTATATGAGAGCCATGACTACCATCTTTCATGAAATGATACATAAGGAGATTGAGGTATATGAAGACGACGTCATCATCAAATCCAAGAAAGACACTGATCATATGGAAGACCTAAGAATGTTCTTCAACAGACTAAGGAGTTACAATCTAAAACTGAATCCCACCAAGTGTGCATTCAGGGTTCCGACTGGAAAATTACTGGGATTCATCGTGAGTCGCTGAGGAATAGAATTGGACCCATCAAAAGTCAAAGCCATTTAAGAATTGCCACCACCAAAGAACAAGAAGGACGTGATGAGTTTCTTGGGAAGAATCAACTATATCAGCCGATTAATAGCTCAGTCCACGGTCATTTGTTAACCCATTTTTAAAATGCTGAAGAAAGACGCTACTACTAAATGGACTGACGATTGTCAGAAGGCCTTTGACAGAATCAAGGAATACCTGTCGACGCCACAAGTCTTGGTTCTGCCCGAGCCAGGAAGGCCTCTATTTCTTTATCTTGCAGTTTTGGATGGAGCATTCGATTGTGTTCTGGGACAACATGATGAAACGGGGAGGAAGGAGCAAGCAATCTACAATCTCAGTAAGAAGTTCACCCCGTACGTGGCCCGGTATTCTTTATTGGAGTGCACCTATTGTGCTCTGACTTGAGTAGCTCAGAAATTGAGGCATTATTTCTGTGCCTACACTACTTATCTCATATCAAGGATGGACCCGCTGAAGTATATCTTCCAGAAGCACATGCCCACTGGAAAGCTCGCCAAGTGGAAAATCATGCTAAGTGAATTCGACATTGTTTACGTGAACTCAGAAAGCAATCAAGGGCCAAGCCATAGCAGACCACCTTTGCTGAGAATCCTGTTGGCAGAGAATACGAACCCCTGAAAACATATTTTCCTGACGAAAAAGTGTCCTTTGTAGTTATCCTACGATGGTTGGAGGTTGTTTTTCGACGAAGCCACAAATTTCAAAGGAGTCGGCATAGGAGTAGTCCTAGTATCAGAGACCGTCCAACATTGCCCGGTATCCGCCAAGCTCAGGTTCCCTTACACAAATAATATGGTTGAATATGAAGCTTGCATCATGGGGCTCCCATCGACATGAACATTCAGGAGTTGCTAGTGATCGGGGATTCAGACTTGCTCATACATCAAGTTCGAGAAGAGTGGCCAACCAAGAACTCCAAGATACTCCCCTACTTGCATCACATACAGGAGTTAAGGAAAAGATTCACAAAGACGGAATTTCAACATGTCCCCAGGGTCCATAACGAGTTCGCTGACGCGTTAGCTACTCTGTCATCCATGATCCAACATCCAGACACGAATTTCATTGATCCCATCCCAGTAAAGATCTATGATCAGCCAACTTACTGTGCTCACGTTGAGGAAGAAGCAGACGGAAAATCGTGGTTCCATGACATCAAGGAGTACTTGACAACGAGAGAATACCCAGAACTTGCCAGCGCCACTCAGAAGCGCACACTTCGGAGGTTATCTAATAACTTCTTTCACAGTGGGGGAATCCTGTACAGGAGGACTCCCGACTTGGGTTTACTAAGGTGTGTCGAAGCAAAAGAAGCATCCAGACTATTGGACGAAGCGCACACAGGTACCTGTGGACCTCACATGAATGGTTTTGTCTTAGCAAAGAAGATACTCCGAGCAGGGTATTTTTGGATGACTATGGAAACAGACTATATCCAGTACGTCCGCAAGTGCCATCGTTGTCAGATACATGCAGACATGATAAAGGTGCCTCCTAATGAGCTTACTGCAACAAGCTCACCGTGGCCATTCACCGCCTAGGGAATGGATATTATTGGACCTATCGAGCCTACCGCATCAAACGGGCACATGTTTATCCTGGTGGTGGTTGATTATTTTACTAAATGGGTTGAAGCAGCATCATACAAGGCAGTGACTAAGAAAGTTGTGGCGGATTTTGTCCGTGACCGTATTGTTTGCCGATTTGGAATTCCGGAATCAATCATCACCGATAATGGTTCCAATCTCAACGGCGACTTGATGAAAGCAATGTGTGAGACATTCAAGATGAAACACAAGAATTCTATAGCCTACAGGCCTCAGATGAATGGAGCTGTAGAGGCAGCCAAAAAGAATATCAAGAAGATACTAAGGAAGATGGTCGAAAGTCACAAACAATGGCATGAGAAGTTATCATTCGCTTTGCTGGGATACCGCACCACAGTTCGCACCTCAACAACTCCCTACATGCTATTTTATGGTACAGAGACGGTCATCCCTGCCGAGGTAGAAATTCCCTCCTTGAGGATCATACGAGAAGCAGAATTGGATGACGCAGAATGGGTAAAAGGTCACTACGAGCAGTTAGCCCTTATAGATGGGAAAAGGATGAATGCAGTTTTCCATGGTCAGTTGTATCAGAACAGAATGTCCAGAGCCTTCAACAAAAGAGTTAAACCAAGGAAGTTTACACCGGGGCAGCTAGTATTGAAGAAAATATTCCCACATCAACGTTAAGCCAAGGGGAAATTCTCTCCTAACTGGCAAGGTCCGTAAATGGTTCACCGGGTTTTAGCCGGAGGAGCCCTTATTCTTACAGAAATGGACGGAGAAGTTTGGCCAAAGCCGATCAATTCAGATGCAGTGAAATGATACTATGTGTAACTAATTATGGTTCCCTTTATGATGTAATCTGAACTACGCCTGACCTGATTCCCGTTTAAGAGGGGATACGTAGGCAGCCCTATGGGTTCAGTCACAATTTAATAGAAATTCCATTTTCCCCCTGCTATTGGAACTGGGGTAGAATTTTGAGTAGGACCCTTAAAATTCCAAAGTTAGTTTTCTGCTACTCATCGCCAGGAATGCCTCCCCAGTAAACTGGGGCAGAATTTTGAGAAGGACCCTCAAAATTCCAAAGTTGATTTTTCAGCCGTTCAGCGTAGCCGTCAGAAGTGCCAGCCCAGTAAACTGGGGCAGAATTTTGAGGAGGACCCTAAAAATTTCGGAGCAAGATAGGCTTCAATGTTTTGAACCACGTCGCAATCGTTGGTTCATCTAAAGAAAACTATTTTCTACTTACATTATATTTACTCCATCATGCATAACTGTTGTTCAAATTGCTGCTGTTTAGCAATGCTACCCCAATAATACACAACGCCAGAAGCCAGGGGAAAGCAAACTAACCTTTCCCCCTTACAAAACTCACGATTTTTCTTTGGATGCAGGCACTCGACTTGCAATATCGTTAGGTATATTTATGTACACATACTTTCTCAAGAATGCAACTTCTCAGAATCATCACTTATACGTAATCGCTATCCGCACACAATCCCCCAAGCAGTCACGATATCGTAATTAGCTATTAGCTAAGAAATCTCACTACTATCCGTCCTTTTATTTTCTTGCATTACATAAGGCTACCTTTCTGCCTTCCGAGACTAAGCATTTTCTCCATCTGCTTTTTGCATAAGACTACCTTTCTGCCTTCCAAGACTAAGAATTATCTCCATCTGCATTCTGCGTTGCATAAGGCTACCTTTCTTCCTTTCGAGACTAAGCACTGTCTCCATCTGCATTTTTTGAATTACATAAGGCTACCTTTCTGCCTTTCGAGACTAAGCATTATCTCCCTCTGCATCTGCGTAAGGCTACCTTTCTGCCTTTCGAGACTAAGCACTGTATCCATCTGCATTATCTGCATAAGGCTACCTTTCTGCCTTCCGAGAATAAGCACCGTCTCCCTCTGCATCTGCATAAGGCTACATTTCTTCCTTTCGAGACTAAGCACTGTCTCCATCTGCATTATCTGCATAAGGCTACCTTTCTGCCTTTCGAGACTAAGCACTGTCTCCATCTGCATTATCTGCATAAGGCTACCTTTCTGCCTTTCGAGACTAAGCACTGTCTCCATCTGCATTGCATAAGGCTATCTTTCTGCCTTTCGAGACTAAGTGTTGTCTCCACCTGCATTATCTACATAAGGCTACCTTTCTGCCTTCCGAGGTTAAGCTCGACCTCCCCCTGCATGGATGAAATACCGCCAACTCTACTTTGCATTGGCTGAAATATCGCCACTTTATCTCTCTTGCAATCGGCTGAAATATCGCCAAACTTTATTTAAACTCTACATCGGCTAAAAGATCGCCAGTTCATCTCCATCATCATCTATACCTATGCTTTATGTAGGCTGAAATATTGCCATTTTACTTTTTACATCAACTAAAACATCGCCTATTTTATTTAAATTTCTGTCGGTTGAAATATCGCCATTTACATTTTTTTACATCGACTAAAACATCGCTGCTTTATTTAAATTTCTGTCGGATGAAATATCGCCATTTACGTTTTGCATCGGCTGAAATACCGCTAAATATTGCATTTCATGGGTTGAAATATCACCAAACTATCCGAGGGCGTCATTATTCGGAGGCATCATCTTCATAGCCCGAGAACACCATGTCATGGCCCGAGGACCTACTTTATATCTTGCACATCATTATTCAAAGGCATCATGGTTCGGAGGCACCATTATCATAGCCCGAGAACATCATTCCATAGCCTGCGAATCCTTTATTTTGCGCTTCATGACCCAAGACATCATGGTCTGAGGACGTCATCTTAACCGTCCAAAGACAGAATTCACGGTCCAACGGGAACTTGCATCACGTTTAAGTTTATGCACGACATATGCCCATATTACTCACTTGCAGGCACATCAGCTAGCAACGTCCGTCTCAGCAGGAGTGATCCCGCTCCAGTCCCCGCAGCCGATCAAGTTTCAAAATACCTCTTGCCCCCCTTAAACATCGTGTCTGTCTCTTCCGAATCTCCATCGACATGTTCCGTCAATGGTTCCTGAACTACATACAGCCTGATTCTTGCAAAACCAGGGATATGTAGGCGACTCAGAAACTAGAGCCCGGTCAAATTCTTTTCAAATCGCTGCTTCCGGTCAAAATTGGCCATCATATCTTTACCCGACAACTCTTTTACCCTTCCCGGGTAAAGAGTGGCAGCTGTTGATACTCAATTTTTTTCTAAGTATTGTTTGTACCCAAAATACTTCCAAAATAGCATATAAGTGCATATATAAGCACACCCAATAGTTTTGGTATTTTTAATGATTTTTAAACCAATTTATTGCCTATTTTATACCACAAAATCCAATAATTATTTCCGAAAATTAGCATTTTTGGTGAATAACTTATTTTATCCTCATATTTACACCAAAATATATTAAGATAATTTTTGCATATTTTTACAAATTCATTTGGCATTTTTAAAGCTAAATTGCATATAATTGAAATTATAGCCTATCTTGTAATTTATAGTATTTTATGTTTATAAAATTAATCCCAGCATTTTTAAATTAATATTTATATAATATTCATTTACCCAGTACTCTTAATTTACTTTTAAAATTTATATTATTATTTTATAAAAAATTAAAAGGGAAAATTGGCCATTTACGATTTGGCCTCAATTGCATTTCAATTATAGCCAATTTGGCAACCCCATTCAGCCCCAAATTCAAGCCCAAAATTGCCCAGCCCAATTTCATCCAAACCCGATCCAATTCGGATCCCCACCTAAGCCCTTTAATCTTAGTCGTTGATCATTTAGATCAACGACAACTATGCACCCTTTCCTTTTTAATTCCAAACGACCTCTTGCCCTATCCCATTACTCATCAAACGCTGCCCTCGAATTCCTCTTCTCTGTCAACTCTCTCTGAAGCCCTCATGAACTCTATCCACCACCTTTCAGTCCCACCCTAATCCATGGCCTCACTACAATAAATTTGATTATCAGTGATGATTTATTTTGTCACCTAAAATTCATAATTCGTCACAAAAGGTCTTTGGTGACAAAAAATATTTGTCAATCTTTCGTCCTTAAAACACCGTCACTAATAGCATACAAAGACAACTTTGTGTTTCGTCACTAAATAAAGTTATATTAACTACAAAATCGTTTTTTGTCTCTAAATTAATAGAATTTATGACGATCTTGTTCGTCAAAAAAGGTATACAAAAATCGTAGTTGATAGTGCATTTTCGTCACTGAAAAGGTCATTAATACCGACAAAACTGCTTTGTCACTAACTATTTAGTTTAATTAGCGATGACATAAATTATCTATAAAATTATATATATTTCGTAGTTGAACAATTGCAATATCGTCTCTAAAGAATGCCTTTTATATACAAAAAAAAAATACTTTGTCCCTAATTGTATAAATTAGTGACAACTTTGCTTTTATAAATAAAGTTTACAATTACGTAGTTAAATTATTATTTCGTCACTAAAAATAGTAATTTTACTGTTAACAAAAACATTGCTACAAAATCATCATGATTATTCACAATTACAATTGTTCAAAATACAAAGATAATTCATTGTCAAAGAAAATATTATATTATTGATAAGGAAATTCTAGGCAAAGTCTATTTTTGTCACATTTATGAACTAATGTCCTACACTAAAAACATGACTGCCTAAAAGGTACAACATAATCAAATCACTGTTGCATCAATCTCCTTTCTTGTGAGTTCTTTCCACTTGTTTTGGAAGCGAAAGAAAATTTCTCGACTCATTTGATAGATCTGCTGATAGAATTACTTTGATTGACCTCCATTTACCAACTAGGATTTCTACCATCATCTTTTCTCCCAAAGACTTCTTAATTTCTAAATACCTTTATTCTAGCTTGTCCACAATCTTCCTTGATTCCAGGTGAACCTGCACTTATTTATAAATAAAAAAAAAGTCAATTCAAAATACTATTTAACATGTATATTAACTAGATGGTGTGTGCCCGTGCTCTGTACGGGCGTATGCCCCACTATTAGAATTTAATATTGAGTTACATGACATGTAAATGCTTATAAACATACGTGGAGTTAATTCAAAACCAATAAATGGACATAGTCTTGACATTCTTTTACTAATTGTAACTTTCAGATATTTTTCTCAAAGGCCAATAAATGGACATGGATATGTGGAGTAAGCCAAATATAACAGAGAGGAAAATAGATTAAACAAAAAATATTTATGATAAACTTAGACATGAAATTGCAGATTCCAAAATCTAGAAGTTGTGTATAAGTCTTTTTCTTTCCTTCTTTCAACAATACATTCAGAATATGATTAGCCAATTCAAGCTTTTATGATATTAAAATGCATAAACCCACGTTTCAAAGGTGATATAATAAAAGATGCTTCTGAACGCAAAAAACAGATGCCCATAAAAAAAACTAATTTTGTTTACATCTTTTGAATCTAGCAAATTGATTCTCGACTGATCAGATGGTGCTGACTTTGACATCTGTCCAACGAACTCCATTAGAAAAATATATTGGAAAGAAACATGAATTTATTAAAGAAACTGAAATAAATACCGCAAAGGCTTTAGGCTACAACAATTGCAAGAAGAGCACTTTTTGCAGAAGAAGAAAATAAGAAGAAAATGAAACATATAAAAGCTGCTCGAACTTAAGAAATTTCAAACCTTGGAAAGACCATCAGTAAGGGACATGATTCGAGCCCCAGCGGGTGGAATAAGGGGTTCAGGAACCTACATTGACAAAAGCATACTGATTAGCATTCTTCACCTATACAAATAGCATGTACAGAAGTAAAGGGTATCAACCAGGTTTCAGTGAGAATCCACCTTTAAGATTGAACCGCCTTTCCTGTTACAAAAAAAATAATACAGTGATTTTCTTTTGACAAGTTGAAATATAATCAACAACTAGGAGGGGCACGAAAAAGTCAAACAACAAGATGGTGAGTATCCAAATATATGTATTTAGAGCATAACACGATTGCCTTATGACTTACCCTCCCATTTTCTTCCACTTCCTTCCTCCATATAAATAGTTAACACACTCATCCAGCTCTCGTGTCAACTCCAGGTGTTGCTTCTGATCCTCTCTAATAGGGATAAAATCAGACTGCCGAAGGATACTTTGATACATCAAATCCACACATATTCACACACACTTTCAAAATTAGAGTTGGCAGAAATTGTGCAAGGAACTGCAGTGGCATTTGAGCAAGATTCCCAAGGATACCCCAAGATATAATGGTAATCAAAATACTGAATGTAACAAGTCAAGCTTCTAATTCATAAAAAATAAATCCGAGACATTAACTACGGTTAGTGAAGTATGGATCTGGAAACCACCTGGTACAGAAGAATATCAGCAGCCATTAGTACAGGATAGGTTAGAAGGGCAACACCCACATTTTCATCCCCCTGCATAGAGAAATAAATATTAAAACAACTGATAGAGACACTGAAAAAATAGTCCGGTATAAGAAAGAGCCAAGGGTTTAAGTGTGAAAGCAAAGAGTTATGATATTTCTGTAAGAGATGGAGATAAAACCAGCAACTACAGTCTGGAATTTTATGTTATTCCGGTAAAAAGGTTTAGAAGAATTCACCTAAATAGCCGTCTACGGTCTACCCAACTGCTTAAACTAAAAATAGTCTGCAGATGTATAATATTTGCATAGTTCAAGTATAACTATGTGTATAACCAAGTATAATCAGTAATCTATGGATATCAGCTAGGGAAAAATATTGAATCCGGCCGGCTATTTGTGCAAAAATCCCAAAGGTTCATTTAAATTTCTTGGTTCCGATTTCAAGCATTAAGTATATGGATCAGATATTTCAAAAATTGTAACAAGTCTTAACGTCAGAAATGAGAAAACTAAGAATCCCAAAGCAGATATACATGTTTCTGCTGGAGATAAGGGGTCCAAAGGCATACCCATTAAAATCATTCTAGTTAATAACATTTCAAAGCATTCTTGTTAATAATATCTTCAAGTATCCATACTCTAAGGGGTATTCATACTGGGTTACGGAACTCAAAAAAAATTTGACCTATCAAATATAGTTGAGATCTTCATATCAAATTATAGGCTCTTCTGATTCCCCCC
>MU746502.1:47553-73375 GCA_026770625.1 Nicotiana glauca
CCCCCCCCCAAAGACATCTTAACATTTATTCCATATTCATAAGAGATGTTACCATTAAAATGATATTTGTTTAATGTTGCTTATAGAAACAGAAAAATTATTAAACCTGATCTTGACGATTAACTGCATAAAATAGAAGAAACTGATCTATAAAATAGAAAGGAGATTAGGTAACTGAAATACGCGTGTAAAAAACATGATTATATGAGGCACTAAAGGTTGTAAGTTCAAGAGGCAAGCAGAAAACTCATGTTGAGAAAAAGTGAAGTTCTTCAGATAAAGCAGACATCATGTTCACATGAATACATTTATGTAGAGCCTAATGAAATCAATGGCACTTGTAAATGTAGTCAAAGAAAAATCAACGAATTATCTTTTGCCAGCCATAGAAGTTCTACCCAGTTTGTGTATTCAAACTTGATACCAAATCTACCTACTATTATTATTTATCCAAAACATCATCTGGTTATGTTCATAATTCTGAATTATTGCACCTCTAAAGTGTAGTTCTATACCACTTTTTACACATGCAGCATCACATCACAGTTTACAGATGATATGGTTGAAATAAAATTCCTCCAAAATTTGGTGAGTTAAATCTATATAAACTGTTAAATCCTAAAAAGCAGAAATTAAGATATTGAAAGATCAACAGGCAATGGAGAGAGGGTTGCGTACAGCAATGACATACCGCTTGCCGTAATTTCTCTTTAAGTTGAATCATCCTGTTGAGCCAACCAATAGGTGTTGCAGAACTCAAACGCCACATAAACTCTATATGAGCACGGACATGAGACTTCACAAAGACTGAAGCCTGGAATCAAAGTCGCAATAATCACAATGCAAGGGATAGGCCACAATGTAATATATATGTTGGAGAAAATAAAGAGCAGACCTTAGAAGGATCCACACCACATGCTAAATAAATAGCAGCTGTATCCCTTGTTGACCTTGGCAATTGTTGTGCGTCATATGGCAAAGTTATCTGGAAAAATCTGAAACAATATTATCTTCACCAGCTTTTATTTGTTTCCTTATCCTCTCACGCAGTGGTAGGGGTTACATCGAGGCATTTTGGGGCTAGATTTGTCATATGTGTTTCCTTTCACAAAAACTCAATCCTTCATATGTAAGAGTTATATCACTTAATAAATAGGGGAAAATGGTCACTAGCACTATCACTTTCCAGCAAACTTTTGAGTCTCAAGGTACACACATTAAAATTCAACCTAGAACTGGGAGGTGCAATTGCTGGAAACTGAGAATCAAATGTGGTGATAAGAGTAAGGGACCTGTATTGATTGGCATCAACTTTCACTTGACCAAAAGTCAAACTTAGTTTGGAATTGATAATTGGAGATTGATTACTGCTAGCCACCTTTGTAGTCCCAAGGACAAATCTAGAACTCCAAAATATATATAGACTAGGTGCATATGATTCACCTGAAAGGGCAGGATTTTTTGTTTCTCATGGTCATATGCGACCAATTCACAGTCAAGAACAAATAATGTTGCAGAAAATTTTCAGATTATAAATACAACTTTATATGACAATTCAATAGGATATCGAAAAATAAAGTTGAAAATAAAAGCTCTATTTTCATCAAAAAATGAAAGCGTTGTAGTATTTTGAATGCATAGAGAAGTCCAAAGTGGTTGAAATAGCATTCTCCATTGTCAGATGAACAGTTAAAGGGTCTGAAAATAAGCAATAAACATTTAATCTTCTTAAAATTTAAAGAGAAAACTTCTGGAGTTATAGTATCGGTTCTCAACATCAAAGTCATGTTCATCGCGCACCTTGTCTGAGCACACAAATCCATATTCCTTATCTGAATCTACCAAACACACACGCACACACAAAAATCGGATAAAAACTACAAATTAAACATAATACTAACAAAAAAATTACTGAGTAAATTACCAGAACCAACCATTGGCTGACTTGAGATGAGTACGAATCAAAAACAAAACAAAAGAGAAATTTTGATCTGTGAAAGAAGAGAGGATCTTCAGTTTCTCGCTCCAACGTTTTGCAAACCTTTCTTCATCTAGCTTTTGTGTGGTGACGAATGTCCCGATGGGGGAAATTTTGAGAACCCTGAAACTTTGATTGAAAAAGAGAGGGAGTTAGGGTTTGGTTAGATCTGTAGAGTTTAGTAGAATGAGAGGGAAAGAGGGTTGGGAAAAAGAAATGAGAGGGAAAGGGGAAATAAGGGCCCGCCAGTTAAAAAGTAGGCAAATGATTTTATTGTTGGGGTTTATTTTAAAAAACCTCCGAAAATTGCACTAGAGTAGCGAGGATATCTGAAATGCCAAAACATAAGCAATTTGCGGACATCACTATTAACCTCTGCAATAAAACCGTCCAAAATTAAACCATTTTTGTAGTGATTAAATAATATGTGATCAGCAATTTTATTTTTGTAACTAAATAGTATTCCGTCAATGGTGTTTAATATTTTTTTAGTGGAAAATCTTATTAGAAAAAGTTTGTTATAAAAATTTGAATATCATCCTTAAGTTAGTACATCCAAATATGAAATCTAATATTTATCACAAAAAATGAGTGATTTGTGACGAATTTTTAATTGTGGCTAAACACTATATTTTTTAAGACAAATTAAGTAGTATTATATAGGGACAATAGAATGGTCGTCACAAATTATCTACCTTATTAGTGACAAAAACTATGGTCACAAATAAGTACAACATTTTATAGCTAAAGTTCACATTATTTAGCTATAAATTTTTAATTGTTGCTATTTTAACAATTATTTTTGTGATGAAATGTTTTCCTATGTAAATTTAAGCATTTATTAAGACAAAAGATATTTCATCACAAATGGTATACAATGTCAATGACAAAAATATTTCGTCACTAATATCTCTGTAGCTAAATATTTCTCAGTAAATGGCGCCAATTTATTTTTTTGTGGGAAACTTTAGTGGACAAAATTTTGCTACAAAATTTTGTATTTCGTCACTAAAAGTAAGTGACTCGTGTATTTAGGCACAATAGGTAATTTTTTTCACGAAAAGTTTATAATTAGTGAAAAATTTTGTATCGTAGCTAAAAAATTTGTAGCTAAATATCACATTTATTGTAGTGCCTCCCATGGCCATCAAAGATGTGTAATGGACTCCCGTGGCTCCTGGGTGTTCGCTTCTGTGGTTTCACGGCCAAATCTCGAAGGAAGTTGGTCCAGTCATTGCCTGACTTCCATTCATGACCTTTATCCGGTCGCCCTTACTTTTCTCTGGCCAGCCATGGCCGTTCGAGTTAGATCCTTGACTCTCCTGGTTAGATCGTTAATTTTCAAGGCCTTTCTCACCTTTATGGGTTCTTCGAAACCCTAATATTTGGGATTTATTTATTTTTCTTTCAGATCTGCTTTAGATCTGTACTTGCCATGAACGTTTTAAGGGTTTTCTCGAAAGTTCTTCACCTTTTCTTGCAAAAACGACCCTTCATTAGGGTTTTCCTTTAAGTTTTTCGAAAGATCTCTGATTTTAACATGTTTATGATTTGGCTATGATTTGCTCGTGTTATTCTTCTATCTGTTTTAGCATGTTAAAAATTCTAGTTCCTTTTAGTTTATCCGTGTTCTGAAATTTGTTTGTTTAAATTTGGATTTGTTCTTTGTTACTGGCTCTCTCTTCCTCGTTTAATTTGTTTAATTTTGAGTTCTTACCATCTTGCAAAACCCGGTTACTGTTAAAGCCCTAAATGTTTTTAGAAGTTTTCTCACTTATTACTACTCTAAGACTTTTAATTGCTTCTATGTTCTTCTTTACTGTTAGTTCTATGTGACTACTTGACCTACTTGACTACCGTGCTTCGAATATTTTCTTGCTGCTGAATGCCAGTTTACCCCTACTGCTACTGTATGTTTGTGTTGCTTCTTTTCATCAACATGTTTAACTCTGCATGCTTGTCCATCCCCTGCTACTTATATGATGAAGTGCAGAATCATGTTCCTTTCTTGATTGATCTTGATTCCCTTGATCTTGTGACTGATGGCAAAGAGCTTTTCTTTTACGAGCCCTAATTTCACTCGCCTGTTTAAAATTAATTGATTCTGTAATATTTTACCTTGCTGAATTCTTTCCCAAAATAAGCCTATTTCGTACTTAAACTTGATTATTTACTTCATGCTTTTACTACCCTTTGTATGGCAATAATCAATCTGCCCCCAAACTAATTTTCTTTCCTTAATTAGGCATGCTGATACCCGTTAAGCAATGTTTCCTTAATTAAAGGATAATTACTTGTGTTAATTGATTCTAACTTGTGATTGTTTCCATGTTTGTGCTAAAATTTTACTTATTTTTTACTCGTTTTCAAAACTGTAAATACCCTATTCTCTTTTCTTTGAACACACGAATAACTTGAGTTCAAAATACACACTTACACTTAAAACTCTCTCTTTCTTTACTGCTACTTGTGTTGTTGCTTTGGCTAGCCGGCTGAAAGCCAAGGCTAGACTGTTGGAATCTTGTTTGCTCTACCTTTTATGCACTTTGCTTCTCTACTTGTATGTCTTAGTTAATTTACAAGCATCAACAACAACATGTTTTCTTTAATTGCTCCAGTTTGTCATTCCTGTCTACTTCTACCCATGTTTCTGCAGTCTAAATATGTTACTAGCATGCTGTAATATGTTCTCTTTCCCTTGTAAATTAATGTTTACCTATGTGTGCACTCTGTCGGTCATCTGTTATTTACTTGCAGCCTTATAAATCCCAAACCCCTGTATCCCCTTATGTGCTTTAAGTTATGGTTCGGAAACATGGCAATATTTGAAGTTATGTCACCGGGTGTTTGAGAAATTCTTAAGTGACCAAAATATGAGTATTATTGCTAATATGGAATCTCTTTGACTTATATTGACGTAGATTAAAGCTGAAAGGGTTGGAGAATGTTGTATTACGCTCAAGAGTAGGAAGTTAAGGTATTTGAGGCTAACTCTTTATGTTTGGAAATTTTAATGATTCTCCCTACACTGCGTTTCTTTTATGACGTTACCAATTGCCTCTGAAATATAGTTAAGCCCAATTCCTTGAATAGTTGTAGAACTTCTATTATCTAGCTTCATAACTCGTTCACCACTTTCATTCTGAACGTTGTGAGCTCAATACGTATTCAACATAGACTTGGATTTGATGCCTCCGGGTCTTAGTATAGATTACTCAGTATACCATAAATAGTTGAAGTTTCAGTATTCATAATCAATTCAAGAATACATGTCTCAGTCTAGTCCTATTCAGTATTCCAGTATTATGTAACTTAGTGTGATCCAGTATTTCAGTATTATGTAACTCAGTGTGATTCAGTATTTCACTATCATATATTGCAGTATGATTCTCAGTTCCTGGTTTTAAATCCCTGATTGTTGAACACTTGTATTTAGGCCTGAGGCCGCAGTTTATGCTTTATGCATATTTGGGCATGGGGCCGCAGTTTATGCTTTATGCATCTTTGGGCCTGATGCCGCAGTTTATGCTTTATGCATTTTGGACCTGAGGTACAGTTATGTATACGTATACTTGGGCTCGAGGCCGCAGTTTGTGCATATATATATATTAGGCATGAGGCCGGAGTTTAATATTCAGATAAACAGGTTGTTCATCATTCAGAAGATGGAGTATTCATATCCTTACTTACTTTATCATTTCAGTTATCAGTTTAGTTACCGGTTATTATTTCAGTTATCAGTTCAGTTACCAGTTATTAGTTATCAGTTCAGTTCTAGTGATCAGTTATCATTTCAGTTTAAGTTTCAATAGTTATCATTTTAATTATCAATTATAAATTCTCAGTTATCAATTTAGTTTCAGTTTCAACATTTTTAATTCTTTCTTTCAGTTGCTTTACATACCAGTGAAATTCAAATGTACTTACGTCCCTTTTTCCCCGGGCGTGCATCTCATGATGCAGGTAATGACTTACAAGTTGATGATTCCGAGCGCTAGGATTCTTGTACTAGCTATTTGGTGATCCCCGGTTCTTTCGGGGCATTATCATTACTACAGTCTTCAGTATTCACAGACAGTCAGTGTTTTCAGTACCCAAATAGAGGTTTCATAGACTAGAGTAACAGTTAGACAGAGTCACAAGCTTTTTATGTTAAGCCATGTTGGCTACAAACATGTTTCAGACTTGTACAGTGTTTCAACACTTTGATTTTTATCATTCAAACTTTTAGTATATTTGTATGTGTTAGTTTATCTTTCGTATTTAGTATGTTATGATATCATATGTTAATTCAGCCAGCCAGTTGGTTCGCTCGGTCACATGTAGTCAGGCACCGAGTATCGTATTACGTCCAGGCCCAAATTCGGAGCGCGACACTTTTTAGAAAATGGTTGAAGAAATCACGTTGCTAATGTTAGTTGTAGGAATTTGAAGGAATTTTGTAGGAATTTTAGAAGTCACATCACTAATCTTTGCAAGAGCTTTACATCTGATTGTGTTGAAAATGTTAAAAAGGAAAGTGTCTTAAGTTGCCATTCAGGAAAGTGTCTTAAGTGTCTTAGGAAAATATTTGTATTTAAAATCCTAATAATGAAGTGTCTTGTAGTCATTATATTAGATTGCTACTTAATCCTAAATGACCCTTAGTCATTTGTTTGGTTAGCTCCTTGCTGCCACGTCGGGGTGGGGGGATTTTAGTCTTTATCCACTAATTAATTAATTAATTAGATAATATTTCGTTACCCGGTAATTAACCAATTACCCACATAATTAAGAATTATCTCAATTTACTTAAAATTCTACTTATTTTTAATATACCCTTTTATATATCGTACTACCATGATCATATGGTACCTTATATGGTACTAGTTAATAAATATTAGGTATTAACGTTTGGCCCGTATTTTATCCCAACATGCCAAACTTGGACGAAAATTTATTTTCTTTTACTTGCTTCCCCTCTCAACTACACGAATTTACTCAACATTTGTTTGAAATAGCATAATCCTTATAATCTCCAAATAATCTTTTTCTTGGACTGATGTCAATTACCTTACGACAAATTCAACATACAATACTACAAGGTGCAACATCGTCGTAATTTAATACTGAAGCGTAACATCATCGTAATGTAGTACTATAAGGCATAACATCATCGTAATATAATACTGCTGGACGTAATATCGACGTAATATTGCGGGATATAACAAAAATCAAATCAATACTAATGCTAACAAACAACATCCAATTCAATACTACGAATGAGAGAATATCTATTTTTTGTTTTGCAATAATTTGGATAAAAATGCATAACTTATTTTTATTTTTTCTTTAGCGTTTAATCCTGTAATTAATATTCCATATTAGTCGACTTATTTTAGCATGACTTAGTACTTTTAGATTATGTTTATTTTTATTATGACTTTTTAATTAGAAATATTTATATTACATAATTTTATTGTCTTTATTGTTTAATATTTTAGGATAATGCCATGACACATCTCATATTTTGTATTATTTTCTTGGAAAATACTCTATATAGTTTTATCTTATTAGGACTGAAGAAATATTTTGAGCACAAGTTATATGTTTGGTTCTACGAAGATTTTACCGGAAAAAAACCAAAAAAATCCGAATAACCCGAAAACCCGAGATTAAAAAACTCGAGCTTTATTGGTTTGATTTGGTCTTTGAATTTTATAACCCGATACAATTAATTTGGTTTGGTAATTGTAAAATTCGAACCCTAAAGTAGAGTATAGTTAACACTTCCGTCAATGTCAGATATTTTAGCTTCGGCGCCAATAGCTTATACACAAGACACCAAAATTTTCTTCACGAGCTAAAAGCCTCATGCCATGTAATAATTATAATAAGTTCATGCATGTGCAAAATTAGTTAAGAAAAGAACCAAAGGCTGAAGAAATTCTACAATAGCCTTCAATAAATTCGCTTCTTTTTTTAATTGGGATCAGCGATTGGGGACCTCTGAGAAAAATCCCAAAGTAAGAATACTTACAGGTTACTTACTATTCACAAATAAATACCACAATGCCAGAGCAAAAGTCGAACGTAATTGAAAATTTCTGAATAGAAAAATCAGAAGCTAGGCGAAAGAGAGGTTCTGGAAGACTGGAGCAAACTCTAGAACGTATCTATACAATATTAATGTTAAATATCTTTTTTACTTTCTAAAAAAAAGTTCACACCGAACAAAATAGTCAATTAATTATGTTTCTAATATCTAAGCATACTATTTAATTACTTTCATAATATTTAGGACTAACATAATATCTTTATCTTTTTTTGAAGGGGGAAAAACAAAAATTGTTGTATCAAGAGATAACAACTGCAACTTATTATTGGCTTCTTTTAGTTTTATGGAAGTTTTACTCCTTATTCCGAAAAAAAAAAACAATTTTGGTAAAACGAATCCCTAAAACGAAGGTGACATTAATTGTTGGGTCTTCTTTTTTCATTGTCCACTCCTAGGCATTTTTGTTAAGAGAAAAAAGTTAGTTTATGAGTTATATTTTTAAATTTTTGATCAATTAGAACTTTTTTTTTTTTTTGTTAACTAACAACAACAATACAACAATACCAAACCAGTATAATCCCACTTAGTGGGGTTTGGGGAGGATAGTGTGTACGCAGATATTACCCCTATCTTGGGGTAGAGAGATTGTTTCCAAATAGACCCTCGGCATCCTTCCCTCCAAGAACTTTCCACCTTGTTCTTGGGGAGACTCGAACTCACAACCTCTCGATTGAAAGTGGGGATTGCTTACCATCTCAAATATTGCTCTTATATTTCGTATCAATTGAGTTAATCTATTACGAAGTAGTTTGCACTTTTTCCACCATCACCTTCTAATTTACATTGTGCATTTGTTATTTTTAGGTAGCCTAGCTGTTTCGTTCACCTTTTTTATTCTTTTAAAATAAAGTTCATATTATACAAAATAATTATTTGATCAGTTTTTTTAATATTTAAGAATAGTCATTTAATTAAATTCATACTATTTAGAATAGTCGATTAATTATCCCCCTAATATTTAGGAATTTAATTTTCAATTTCCCGTTAGTTCTAGAATTTCAACTACTTTCAATATATATACTAAAAAAGAGCTTTTTTCTGGTTAATAAAACTTTTACAAACTAATGCAAACTAGGAAAGTTTCACAGTAGCATTTTTTTAGGGGGGGGGGGGGGGGTCATATTGTAGGAGTACTAATCTGTCACCTTTTACTCCAATTACTACTATATAGGAGTTTAGAATCAATTAAGATTTTTTTTTTTGGGTTATTTGAACTATATAACATGATTATGACTTTTTCACGTTAACAAAAAATTTTAAATCTATGGCATCTTTGAAAAACTCGGAAGGCATCTTGCTACCATAATATGTGTAACGATCCGACTGGTCGTTTTGAGCTTTAGTGCGCCGTTCGGCAGTCTGAGGCCATGGACAACTTCACTTTAGGTATTATGACTTGTACGCGTGGTCGGAATTGAATTTCGGGTAGTTCAGAGTTGATTTGAAAAGATAATTTCCATTTCGGAATCTTTAAGTTGAAAAAATTGACTAAGGATTTATTTTTTAGCAAATGACCTCGGAATCGGGATTTGAAGGTTCCAACAGGTTCGTATGATGATTTTGGATTTGGATGTATGTCCGGATCGGGGTTTGGATGACCCGTGAGCGTTTCGGGCTTATTGTAGAAATTAGCATTTTTGAAGAATTTCATAAATTTGGGTTGAAGTGCAATTCTATGTTATCGATGTCTGTTTGGGATTTTGAGTCCAGGAATAGCTCCGTATGGTGATTCTGGTATCGGGAGCGCAATCAAAAGTGGATTTGGAGGTCTACAGGTCATTTTGGAGTCATTTGGCGAAAGTTGGAAATTTGAAGGTTTTTGAGAAGTTTGGCCGGAAGTAGACTTTTTGATATCGAGGTCGGAATATGATTCCAGAAGTTCGAGTAGGTCCGTAATATTAGATTTGACTTGCATACAAAATTTGAGGTCAATCGGGCATGATTATATATGTTTACACATCGAAAGTAGAAGTTGGAGTTTCTCAAGTTCATCAAGTTTGAATTGGGGTATGATTCGTGATTTTAGCGTTGTTTGATGTGATTTGAGGCCTCGAACAAGTCCATGTTATATTTTTAGACTTGTGTGGGTATTTGGTTTGGAGACCCGGGGGCTTGGGTGAGATTCAGAGTAGTTTCAGAGTGATTTGTTAAGAAGTGAAATTGTTGGTACTGGTATGATCGCATTTACGGTGTTTTGGTCACAAATGCGACCATCGCATTTACGAGACGGAGCTCGCATTTACGAGCCTGAGCTGCTGTGGGAAAAGGTCATATTTGCGAACTAAGGGTCGCTTTTGAGAAGCTGTCACCTTCGCAATTGCGAAGAATCTGGTCGCAAATGCGACCTGGGCAGGGATGGCTTGGCTTCGCATTTGCGAGTCGGATATCGCAAATGTGACATTTGCGACTGGAATCCAGGGCTTTTTATCTCGAGACTTAGCCCATTTCCTTCATTTCCCATTTGGTCTTAGGCGATTTTTAGAGCTTTTGGAAGAGAGTTTTCACCTAGCACTTGGAGATAAGTAATTTCTACACAACGAGAGTTTAAATACATAGATTATGGGTAGATTAACATGTAAATATTTGGGAAAATCAAGGGTTCAGGTAATAACCTAGGGTTTTGACAAAGATGAGATTTAACTACGAAATTTATTATGGAATTTAGTAGAAATCATATATTTGTGATCATTAGGTTATGGGTAATAACTTTCTTCAAAATATTTCAGAATACGGGCACGTGGGCCGGGGATGAATTTTAGGAACCTTGCATTTAGAGTTGGAAAATTTATTTAATAATTAGAATATGGACTTTTGAGCATGTATTGACTAGTTCTTACCCCATTTGAATAGTTTTGGATCGTTCAGCACCGATTTGGGGGTTTGAGCGCGTTCTTGAATTGGGATATATGCTTCGGAGCGAGGTAAGTCTTCTTTCTAACCTTGTAAGAGGAAATTGTCCCCATAGGTGAATTAATTGAATTTGTGCTTTTATTTGTGGGGGTTACATACGCATGAGATGACGAGAGTCCGTGCGTAACTACTATTATACTTAAGTCCGGGTAGTTTAGGACCCAAAAGCATGCTTAACTTGCAATATTTGAAATCTTGTTGTCAATTTAAAAATGCTAAAATAATATTGAACGTGTAAATGAATTTCTAAAAGACTAATCATCGCTTCTAGATTTTTAAAAGAGAAATTGCCTTTTCTTGGATAATTGCTTCTTGATGAGTTCTTGATTAACTGTTTGAATGTGTTTATATATTGTGGAACGGGAAAAATGTCTCCGCAGATTAAATATATGCATCTATGGTTCGCGCCATTCGACCCTCTGGAAGTAATCAGTTTAAATATTATTGGATTGAGTTGTATGACCTCGGTATGATTTGCGCATACCTGTATTGCTTGCATTGAGATTTATAGATGTTGATATTTATTTCTCCCCGGTCTGAGATAAACGTATAAATGATGAAAAGAAAAATAAATTTGGAAAATTTCTTATAAACGGAAGAACTGTTTACTTGCTTTATGCTATTGAGTTACAAGCATTTTTATGAAATCCTAGATTTATTATATTGTTGATGTATCATTATTGGACAATTAGTAAGTGTCGAAGTCGACCTCTCGTCTCTAATTCTTCGAGATTAGACGGGATAATTACTGAGTACATATTATTATTTGTACTCATGCTACACTTGCTGTGTATTTTTGTTGCACATGCACATGTATCTCTAGTGGCCTAGTGGGCGTAGAAGCATGGTTGATACGGAGACTTAGGTGAGCTGCATTCCTCGAGGTGATCCGCAGCGAGCATAGTTTCTTCCAGTGTATTGTATTTACTTTCTGTCCAGATTGTATTCTGGAGAGTTATTGTACTTTATTCGATTTCCTAGTGGTTGCTCATGCACTTGGGACACCAAGTTCTGGGATGATTATGGGATAATCAAATATTAAGTTTGTTAAAGACTTCATGTTTATTTCTGTAAATTTCATTAATTATTATTTTGTAACGACATGGCCAGTCATTTTAAGATTTAACACCCCGATACCCTATTAACTGCTTTTCCCGTGTTTGTTTTTTACTATTTTGATTGCCGGGATGATTTGTTTTGAGTTTCGGAGTGTTTTGGGATACTTAGTCCCTAAAAGAGAGCTTTAAGCTTTAGAATTTGGACCGTAGTCGGAGAAATATTAAGATGGCCTCGGAATAGAATTTTGTCACTTTCGTTAGCTCCGTTGGGTATTTTGGGCCTAGGGGCGTGTTCGGATTGTGTTTTGGAGGTTCGTAGCTTATTTAGCATTGAAATGCCGAAAGTTATATTTTTTGAAGATTTCGATTTGATAGTGAGATTTTGATATCGGGATCGGAATGAAATTCCGAAAGTTGGAGTAGCTCTGTAGTGTTGAATGTGACGTGCTTGCAAAATTTCAGGTCATTTGGACGAGGTTTGATAGACTTTTTGATCGAAAGCGGAATTTGAGAGTTTTTGGAGTTCTTAGGCTTGAATCCGACGTTAATTTGGTTTTTTTGATGTTGTTTTGAGCATTCCAAAGGTTGGAAAAAGCTCGAATGATGTTTTAAGATTGGTTGGCATGTTTGGTTGAGGTGCCGGGGGCCTCGGGTGTATTTCAGATGCTCAACGGGTTATTTTTGGACTTAGAGAATTACAGAAAATGCTGCAGGTCTCCAGTTCTGGTTTCCTTCTTCGTGTTCACGAGTTGGGTCTCGCATTCGCGAAGAGGATCTGGGGATGGTGGGAGCTTAACGCTTCGCGTTCGTGAAGCTGTAAATTTATATGCCTACGCATTCACGAAGAGGATCCCGCGTTCGCGTAGGAGGGATAAAGTTGCTACCCCATTCGAGATAGGGTCATCACGTTCGCGATGATAGAATTATGGGCCAAGCGAAGTTGTATTTTGTGAACGCGATGGGCCTTCCGCGTTCGCGAAGAAGGAATTACCTGGGAAGATTATAAAATTTCAAAATTGAGGTTTAGACATTTTTATAAAAACTAGAGTTTGGGAGCTCGGATTTGAGCGAGATTTTAAGGATTTTCAGAGATATCAATTAGGTAATGATTCCTAACTCCCTTTTGCTTATAACCCATTAATCTAAACGTGAATTCACCATCTAATTTTGGATTTGGGGTGCGAAATTGGGGAAAATTCTGGAAAAGTTCTTAGGCCTAATTTTCGATTTTGATTGAGAATTTGACATCAGATTTGGATAATTTTGGTATGGTTAGTCTTGAGTGAATGGGTGTTTATAATCCGTAACTTTTATCTGATTCCGAGACGTGGGCCCAGGGAGCTTTTTGGGGCGATTTTCCTAATTTCGCGTATTAGCTTCGAATTAATTAGTTGAATTTGTTACTTGAAGTTATATTTACATTATGCAATTACTTTAAATAGATTTGGGCCATTTGAAGTCGGATACTCGTGGAAAGAATGTGGTATTGAGTTGATTGAGCTGGTTCGAGGTAAGTGGCTTGCCTAACTTTGTGTGGGGTAACTACCCTTAGGATTTGGTATTGTTGATATATGAAATGTCTTGTGCATGAGGTGACGAGCACGTACATATGCTAATTGTTGAAAATCCTATTTTCCTTAATTAACTATAATTGTGTTTTCTTACCTACTTATACCAGTTCCAATTTAAGCCTACTATTAGCTTATGAAAGCATGTCTAGTTGAGTTAATTATTTTACTTTCTCAAACTACTTTATGTGAATTCTGCGCAACATGCTAGGTTAGAAATACGTGTTTTATCTTGGTATGAAATTTGGATTGAATTTAATACGCTTTGTGTTGCTGCTGTATGTTTACTTTGGGACTACGGTATGTTATCCCAGGATATCCCCCTACATGTTTACTTTGGGACTACGGATTTGTATTCCAGTACATCCCCCTGGACATTTATTTTGGAACTACGGGACTGCACCCGGTAGATTCTCCCAGTACTGGGTATTTACATTTGGGACTATGAATCATTATTCCAGTAGATCCCCGCGCACTATAAGTTGGACTACGGGACAACACCCGGGAGATGCACTAGATATTTACATTCGGGGACTACATGACGGTATCCTAGGAGATCCCCGGTTGTTATTTCTGTGTTGAGTTGTATTTCTTCTGCGATTATTTTGTCTCTATTGTAGTTGTTGCTACTCTTATTACCCTGTGTTACTTTAATATTGCTTCTTTTCCTTATATATTATTGTATATGACCGGTAGGCTTGGCACTTACTGGGTACCGCTGTAGTGTACTCATGCCCTTTCCTGCACGTGTTTTTTGTGTGCAGATCCAGGTACTTCGACTCAGCCCTACTACCCTTGAGGCGAGGTGATTCTCCAGAGACTTCGAGGTATATCTGTCGTGTTCGCAGATCGAGGAGTCTCTTTCCATTCTCTCTTATAGTTTTAGCCCTTTTATATTTATTTTGATTTAGATGCATCTATGGTTCGCATCATTCGACCCCCTAACAGTGTACAGTTTAAATATTATTGGATGGGGCTTTACGATCTCGGTATAATTTGTGCATGCTTGTATTGCTTGCATTAAGATTTATATATGCTGATATTTGTTTCTCCCTGGTCTGAGATAAACTTATAAATGATGAAAAGAAAAATGAATTTGGAGAATTTTCTATAAACGAAAGAATTGTTTACTTGCTTCATGTTATTGAGTTACAAGCATTTTTATAAAATCCTAGATTTATTGTATTTGATGTATCATTATTGGACCATTAGTAAGTGGAGAAGTCGATCTATCGTCTCTACTTCTTCGAGATTAGAAGGGATACTTACTGAGTACACGTTATTTTTTTTGTACGCATGCTACACTTGCTGTGCATTTTTATTGCACGGGCACATGTATCTCTAGTGGCCCAGTGGGCGTAGCAACATAATTGGTATGAAGACTTAGGTGAGCTGCATTCCTCGAGGCGACCTGCAGCGAGCATAATCTCTTCCAGTATATTGTATTTACTTTCTGTCGAAATTGTATCCCGGACAGTTATTGTACTTTATTCTATTTTCTAGTGGTTGCTCATGCACTTATGACACCGGATTCTGGGATGATTATGGGATAATCTAATATTAAATTTGTTAAAGACTTCATGTTTATTTGTGTAAATTTCATTAATTATTATTTTTTAACGACCTGGCCGGTCATTTTAAGACTTAACACCCCGATTCCCTATTAACTGCTTTTTCCGTATTTGTTTTTACTATTTTGATTGCCGAGATGATTTGTTTTGAGTTTCGGAGAAAAAGGGTTATTAAAGAGGAGAGAAAAAGGCTCTCCATACTAAAGATCAAAGATGAGAATGGGAATTGGGTTGAAGGAACTACTGAGATTGCAGACAGTGCGGTTAAATACTTTGAACATATTTTCAGTGTTGAAAACACTATTGAAGACAACTCAATTCTGAATGTGATAAACAGAGTAATCACTAATGAGGAGAACACCTTCCTAAATGCCATCCCTACTCTCCATGAGATTAAAGATAGTGTATGAGTTTACACCAAATTAATATTGGGTTTCAAACAATTAATATGAGTTTACATGGATTTCATTTTAAATTATTTTGTTATTTCTCTAATATTTATATGATGAAATAAATTAGATTACTCATAAAATCTATTCCTTGTTTGAATTACGTAGAAATTCTTATATTTATAACTTTTAAATTATTAAAATTTTACCTTCTATAATTATTAAACTTAAATTATGAAAATACACAAAATTTTATGCCATATGAATTATCTCTAATTGCACGTTTCTTTAACTCAAAAGATATCTTTTCACTATGCTAATTTTTAGGTCAAAAATAATATTAAATAAAAAATAATGAAATAGATTAAAAAAAGAGGGAACATTTTGCTTTGTTCTTGATCCCGATTCGACTATTCCCCTTTTAAGATTCATGTGAGATTGAATATGCTATTCGTTTTATTCTTTGATCACTATTTTGCTCAGATAAAAATTGATATAGATATAAAATATATGTATAACAAATAATTACAAAATATTTTTTGGTAATTATAATTTATTATTAATCACCAGTGGCAACATTACAAATCATAGCAAGCCACTCCCAGCTAGATAGATCAGAAGAACAGATTACACAAATACCATGACTACCAAAGCACATACTATCTACTTCTTCCATCTAGAAGAAGAGTTGTTGCACCCGACTCTTTACATTTTCAATTGCTCTAAAATTGCACATACACGCTATTTCTTTTGCCAGGCTATTGTGATCTTTATGAATGTATTCAAAGATCCTTTGATTTCTTTCCCTCCACAGAATATGAATACATTCAGCATAAATCATCTTGAGGAGCTTTGCTGGTGCAGTTTTCCCCTTGGAATAATGACAAACAAACGGCTCTCATTATTGGATTGACATAAGACACATATATCATTCAAATTACGGCTCCATTTTCTCAATCTGTCTACTGTCAGTAATCTTCCTTGGCATTGTAGCCACATAGTGATTATAGCTTTTGGCCTAACAGCATTCTAATACATTAAGCTCCTCCAACTAGTTTTAGAATATGTTGGTATCATTTGAAGATAAATCTGTTTTATAGCACTCTTTTTCCCATACAAAGGCCTTTGAAGTTGATGAATAACATCTCTTGCTTCCAATATTTTCCTCACCGTCCAGCTTGCATTCTTTGGTATAGGCGTGGTTTTTGGGTTCTGTTCTTTTATGCAGAAGGAATGTATCCACTTGATCCAAAGCTTGTCTTGTTTGTGTGACAAGCTTTAATAATATATGATTTGGAGGGGGCGGGAGAGATATTTGGAAAACTTCCATAATACTAACACAAGGTGCAAAAGTTAAAATTTTTACCATTTGAAACAAAATTTGCGATGGATAAAGTATAGTTACTAAATATCAAATCTTTATTTGAGCTAATATTAAGAATTTAAATCCTCAAAAAATTAATTCTTTTCTTTAATAATTTGATAAAAATATTAAAGTACATAAAATTTATTCTCATGAAAAATTATTAGCGACGAAAGAAACCAAAAGAATCGGGCAAAATTGATTATAACTAAATATTAAGAATAAAATTAGATAAAATATATTCATAACGAGATGTCAGGTGCGATATAACTTAACATATTAATATATAATAATATAAATTATATGTATAGTCACAACATTGTACATAATTTAACTAATTCATCATCTTGCATATTAAGAAGATATTAAATTTAGTTATTGTGTCAATGTAATAACATTCATTTCATTATTTAAGCTAACATTATATTTATTTATAGTCAATATATACATTTTTAATTGATCGTCGATTTACACACGTGCAACACACGTATACTTAAAACTAGTCGGTATGAATATGTCACGATGCAAAATTCATTAAAGGCCGTGATGGCGCCGGACACCACTTGTCAGGCAAGCCAACACCAAAAAATTAAATAAATTCCTCATTTTAGTATTTTTAAATTTATTTCTTTTTCTTACATTAAAGAATAAATAATGAACTTAACCGAGAAAATAATTGTGTCTTTAACAAATTTAACTACTGAATAAATCTCATATTCATCCCAGAACCCAGTGTCACAATTGCATGAGCAATTTCTAGAAAATAAAGTACAGTATGATAACTGTCCAGAATACAATTGGACAGAAAAAAAATTACAATACTCTGAAAGAGACTCTGTTGGTTGCGGGTCATCTCGAGAGATGCAGCTCACCTCAGTCTCTGTGTCAACCATGCCGCTGCGCCCAAGGAGGCCACTAGACATACATGTGTTTGTGCAACAAAAATGCATAACAAGTGTAGTATGAGTATGAAAACAATGTGTACCCAATAAATATCCCATCTAATATCGAAGGAGTAGTGACAAGAGGTCGAATTCGACACTCACTAGTGATCCAATAAATAAATACCAAGATGTGTAGAAACATGGATTTTTATAAAGTGATTTCAAACTCAATAGGCATGAAGCAGGTAAGCAATTCTTTTAATAATAAGAGGTTTTCAAAATTTGTGTTTCATCATTTATCAATTTATCTCAGTCCAGAGAGGTAATATCACTATTTATAAATGTCAAGACAAGCAATACAAGTATGCACAAATTATGACGAGGTCGTAAGGCCTAATCCAACATAATAATAAAATATGCATTGCTAGAGGGTCGAATGGCACGAACCATTGATGCATCTATTACCCTACTAGTGAATCATACATGCGACGCAGTCAAATATAAATAAAACAATATCCTGCTCGCGGATCATACATGAGACGCAGGTACACATAGAAACACACATCCAAACAGCCAATCAAGACTTCATCGGGGGGGACGATTACCCAGGGAATAGACAACTTTACTTTTAACATTCAAGAAAGTGATATTTAGCCCTTTCGAAATCTATTTACTAAGTTCGATATGATTTAAGTCTTTTAATTTGTCAATAGGTTACAAGTACGACAAGTAAAGCATATTTTTGGGTCCTAGACTACCCGGACTTAAGCATAATAGTAGTTACGCACGGACTCTCATCACCTCGTGCAGACGTATCCCCCACAAATAGGAGCACATATTTAATTATTTCACCTATGGGGTTAATTCCCTTTTACAAGGTTAGAAAGGAGACTTACCTCTCTCCGAAACCAAATTCAAGATTCCAATAAACCTTTGCTTCGCGAATTCGTGTCCGGAAGCCTCAATTCTAGTCATAAACAATTCTAAATACTTAATACAAATCGTAGGAATTAATTTCGTATGAATTTACTAATTTTTTGGATTAAAATCCGAAATTTAACTCAAAAATCGCCCATGGGGCCCACATCTCGGAATCCTACGAAACTTACAAAATTCAAAAACCTATTCCGATACGAGTTCAACCATATAAAAATTATCAAATTCCAACATCGGATTGGCTTTCAAATCTTACATTTTTGTTTTTGGAAAATTTGCTAAAAATCTGGTTTTTCTTCCATAAACTCATGGATTCATGATGTAAATGAGTATGAAATCATGAAATATAATTAATATAGGATAAGGAACACTTACCCCAATGTTTTTCGGTAAAAATCGCCCAAGAACCGTGCTCCAAAAATCCAAAACAAAATGAAGGAAATGAGCATTTTTGGTCCTTAAGTTTCTGCTCATCCGTCACTAAAAGTCCATTTTCGTAACTAAAAGTCTTAACTAAAAGCCCACCAGAAATAGCTTTACCAGCCCTTATTCAATCGATCATAACTCACTGTATCAATATCTAAATAATGAATGGTTTAACATTCTAGAAACTAGAATCAAAGGGTTACAACTTTCATGTTTTGTAAATTTTCATATTCCTTATATATTTCGAGATATAAGCTCCCAAAGTAGGCTCCTCGCATTAGAAAATTCTAGGGAAATTGCAAAACAAACTTACCAGCCTTCATTCAATCGATCATAACTTTATGTACAAAATAACATATGGATATGTTCTAATTTTCAGAATCGGATTCCGACCCCGATATTAAAAAGTCATATCTCGGTCAAACTTCTCAAAAACCTACAAATTTCTAACTTCCGCCAAATGACTCCAAACTGACCTATAGACCTTCAAATCCACTTCTGATTGCGCTCCTAATACCAGAATCACCATACGGAGCTATTCCCAGACTCGGAATATCCAGCAGACATCGATAGCATTGAAATTTACTTCAACCCAAATTTATAAAATTCTTTTAAAATGCTAACTTCCACAACAGCCACCAAAACACTTCCATGTCATCCAAAACCCGATCCGAACATACGCTCAAGTCCGAAAACATCATACGGACTTGTTGGAACCTTCAAATACAGATTCCAAGGTCGTTTACTGTCACACCCCTTTTTTAACCAAACTCTACTAACCCTCTTAAATTAATAAAAAGATTTAATAAAAGCTTGAAATGGGTTTTTAATTATAAATGTGACAAAAATTTGTGCTCAAAAGGATTAACTTAGAGTCGCCACCTGACATTTGATTTCGACGTGTCAGGTCACCATTTTTCTAAAATAATTTTTCCCTTTCAAAATACTTTGAACTCTAAAACTAAGTCTACACCAGAGATTAGGGTAAAGGGGTTCATTTGACTCGGGGAGAAGATGTTAGGCACTCCCCAAGTCCCGTAACTAGTATGGTTGCGCACTCGATCAAGTTGGCTTTAAAATATTCAATTGAGGTAAAAACAACACAAAAAATCAAAATAAGTAAACGCACAAGAGGCTCGAGGTCGTCCCTACCTAATAAGAGAAAATGAAAAGGAAAAGAAAAGAAAAGTCCTAAGTTAACCTATACTACGACTTCAGGAGGTATTCTTCGGATAAATTTAACTAAGGGACAACCTCTCACCTCGAAATTAACAAAATCCTAAAGCTTGCCTACCCAAGTGTGGTCAGACTAAGCATGCTCCTAGTGATTAAATGATAAAATAAAGTATAACTAAAAAGAACAATTTAGCACATGCCTCTTAGTTTAATTTCTAATTATGAAGAACGACATGAATTAAATACTAATAAGCTCGATTTTTCCCTATCCCTACAATTCATGTTAATCCATATGCATTCAAGATATTTCAGTGTCGAACTAGAAATATTAAACCGTTATCATGTAAGTTAATCATAACGCATGAAAATTAACATCACGCATAACACATAGGAGGGGACGAGATGGACCTGCAATTTGGAGTTTATATCGATAAGAAATCTCAGTAATTACACGAGCAAATGAACCGAGCTTCTACGACCAAACTCGAAATGGTAGTCAAACTCGATTTGAAACCGCGAACCACAATTCCAAACCTCGGACAACTGCTACCTCGACCAGTCACACCGAACCAACGAAGCAGTAATAAAACCCAAAGAAACTCCATTACCGGACTTGAGTAAATTTCTATTAAAATCATAAGAAATGAAACTTTGAAATTTACATGAAATCCATAACAAATCTGAACTCAATTTCTATATGTAGGCTACCTCGACTCGACTCTTATTTAGGCCGGAATGTTCGACTTCTAAACGAGACCAGGCAATTCACTCAAGCGAAACCACACTGACTTGATTAACTTCGAGTTTGACAGACCAAAACCTCACTCTTGTTCTATTTTTTGACTCTGTGTGTGGTCAAATTTGGTAAGACGAGAAGCTGAAGGGATCCGGCGGCTGCTGGCTATGGAGGGCATGACTGGTGGCTTGGAGGTTCAGTGGTCATTGGAAGGCTGGGCTTGGGGTGTCGTTGGTGTATGGATGTGGTCGCCGGTTTGGACTGGAAATGGCTGGAGATGGAGCGACGGGTTTTCAGGGATGAGGGGATCGACTGCTTTGTGTATGCGTCTCAGGCTTCGTGTTGTCGACAATGAGGAGGTGGAGACAGTGGTGTGCGATTGTTTTGGGGTCGAGGAGATTAAGGGGTCGACTTCGTTCAGCTTGTGTCTTTGAAGAAGAAGAAATAGGCTGCCATGGATGTGTTTTATGTTTTTTCTTTCTAGGGTTTTGCTTGTATGTTCAATGTTGAAGAAGAAGACCCTTTTTGTTGTAGCCGTGTCTCTTTTTTTTAAAGGAATCCTTAGGGTTTTTCTTTTCTAAGTCTCAAGAAGAAGAAGACCCTATGTCTATTGGGTTATTAGGGTTATGGGCTTTTGTTTTATATTTGGGCCTTAACATTTGACTAAAGAAAATATCCAAGCCTTAGCAAAGTAACCTTTAATATAAGCTAAATATACTATGTAATACAAAAATTAGTCTAGTTAATTAATCTAAATTATATATAAAATATGAAACTATTTTGGTATTTTTCAAATGTCATACTAAAATAATAATACAATTATCGCAAAATTAAAATAATAATACTACCAAAAATACTAAAATCCTTGAAAATGAAGTTAAACTATTTTTTAGTATTTTTGAATTTTATGTAGGGTAGATGAACTAAAAGTAACAAGATAAAATATCAATAACCTAAATAAAAGAAAATATTTTTGTAATTTTTATTTTTTGTGAATAAACTAAAATAGTTAAAACTAGGTAAAATAACGATATTAGGCCTAAACTAAATATATAAATGCTAAAATATGTAAAACCTTGGGGAGGGTCAAAAATCACATGTCTACAGCTGACCCTCTTTGACTGAAAATACGAAGTATTTTCAGACAAAGAACGGCTAGACAGGTTTTTTTGACCCGACCCTTATTTGGAGAGACTGAACTTAAGAGAAAAAGTGAATGTGATCGAGCCATGGTATCTGAGCTGCCTACATATCCTTGGCTATAAAGGAATCAGGCCACGTGTAGTTTAGAAGTGGGAACAATGATGTAGTATACCGAGGTGGAGATCCGATCGAGGTGTCGTTCTGTCGAGATTCCGGTCCGCAGTCCTATTATTACATCAAAATCAAAAACTGAAAAAGACTAACTAAGCCTATCAACTATGAGTTACAAGATTCCTATCTATAAGTGTTCTGAAGTTTGATCTTGAGTCTTGAATGGTTCTTCATGCAGACTTTAGATTTAAACCTTGATGCTTGCTAGCTGCAGGTGCTAGTTGATTCTTCCACAACTTTTTTAGATCAAGACCAGGCATGCAATTTTCATAACTTCAACCATGTCTTGAGCAATTCACATCTTTCGCCTGCTTCGATCCTAGGAGAAAATTCAAGAGACTAGGTTTTCTATCTTAGGAGAAATATTTATCAGACTAAGATTTTGATCATAGGAGAAAATTCATCAGACCGGGTTTTCTATCTTAGGAGAAAAATTCATTAGACTAAGATTTCTATCCTAGGAGAAAATTCATCAGATTAAGATTTCTATCCTAGGAGAAAATTCATCAGACTAGGTCTTCTATCTTAAGAAAAAATTCATCAAACTAAGATTTTGATCCTGGAGAAAGTTCATCAGACTAGGTCTTTGTTATCTTAGGAGAAAGATTCATCAGACTAAAATTTTGATCCTAGGAGAAAATTCATCAGACTAGGTCTTCTATCTTAGGAGAAAGATTCATCAGACTAAGATTTCTATCCTAGGAGAAAATTCATCAGACTAGGTTTTCTATCTCAGGAGAAAAATTCATTAGACTAATATTTTGATCCTAGAAAAAGATGCATCGGACTATGTCCTTTTTGTTATCTTAGGAGAAAGATTCATCAGACTAAGATTTCCAATCCTAGGAGAAAATTCATCAGACTAGGTCTTCTATCTTAGGAGAAAGATTCGTTAGACTAAGATTTTGATCCCAGGAGAAAATTCATAAGACTAGGTCTCTTTTTTGTTATCTTAGGAGAAAGATTCGTCGGACTAAAATTTTGATCCTAGGAGAAAATTCATCAGCCTAGGTCTTTTTTTTTGGTTATCTTAGGAGAAAGAATCATTAGACTAAGATTTTGAGCCTGGAGAAAATTCATCAGACTAGGTCCCTTATCTTAGGAGAAAGATTCATCAGACTAAGATTTTTATCCTAGGAGAAAATTCATAAGACTAGGTCTTTTTGTTATCTTAAGAGAAAGATTCATCAGCTAAGATTTTGATCCTAGGAGAAAATTCAAGAGACTAGGTTTTCTATCTTAGGAGAAAAATTTATCAGACTAAGATTTTTATCCTAGGAGAAAGTTCATCAGACTAGGTCTTCAATCTTAGGAGAAATATTCATCAGCCTAAGATTTGATTAGGAAGAAAATCCATCAAACTAGGACTTTTATCCTAGGAGGAAAAATGTGAGGAGCAGTGGCAATATTTTATGCACACTAGCAAGACAGGTAACAGAAAAGATTTGAGAAACTTTCCTTTGTTGGCTCTTCTCTTCTTCTTCTTCTTTTTTTTTTCTTTTCTTGTTTTTGAACCCACTTGCTTGCACTTCTTTTTTCCTGTTTCAAACAAAGAAAACTTGTGAGTTTAAATGTGGTGGTTAGTTTGTGCCCTTGACCTTAAGGGTGGCTGCTTCTACACTTGCCAAAATAACTTTGGTTTCAACTTGGACGACCTTGCTTGTTTATTGACTAACCATTTTCTCTATCACCCTTATCACTAAAATACCTCAGATCCGTTCAAACCCAATACCCTTTATCTGTTGCATCATTCTCATGGATTGACATTTACCAAATCTTTGCATTTCACATGAATCCCAAAGCATGTTGATTGTCACCAACTCAGTGCGCATACTGTTCTTTCCTGACTTATTCCACTTTTATGTGCTAGCCAGACTCCGCTTTGTGCAATTGGAAAGCTGGTAGCAAATTTTACAGTCATTTCTCATTTTTCTAACTAAACATACTCAAGAAGGGACTCAAACAAAACAAGAGGAACAAAATAAGGGAGAAGGGAAATATATAATACCTAATAAGAAAATTGCAAAGTAGAAACTTATCAGATGTGGATACCAAATCTAATGACCATGACATGCACTTTTGGATTAAATTGCCTAATCTCTCGAGCAAGTCTAATATTCCACTCTTGTTGTACTTACTTCGTTGTGAAACTGGGCTTCAGCGCTTCAATTGTCCTATCTGATCCACAATCCTTAGTCGACTTGTAGTGCCCTGGAGGGTTTTTACCATCAAGCCTCTCTCATTTTGTTCTTTTCTCAACTTATTGTCGCCTTACAGTGCCCATGAGGGTTTTCACCAATAAGACTCTCATTTTATCATTTTATCATTTTTCTCTTTGTGTTGAAAACAAAAGGTATTACCCCTGATGCAGGAAGATCATACTTTTGCCATACACTTGATTTGACATCCTCAAAGATTGGTCAGAAGGTATTTCTTTGAACCGTAATGTAGGCTTTTGGACAGGGTTATAAAGAAAGGGTGGCATTGTCACGACCCTAGTTCACCAATTGTGAACACGCCATGACTGCACCTAGTCTTCGCGACCAGGTAAGCATAATACCTTGCGGAAGTAATATCATTTGCGGAAAATTTATAATCAAAACAAAATAACGGGAATAATGTATATAAATTGCCTCCTGGCACATACACTTTAACACTTAGCATTCTGAAACTATCCCAAAGACCCAGAAACCCACGGGCAACACAGGCTAAGAAAATCATAAGATACAGCTCTAATATCCGAAAATGTCTAAACAACTGAATACATGAAATGGAACTGCTAACTACAGGATAGAGTAAAAGGAGACTCTTCGGTGTGCGGATGCGGCAGATGTACCTCAAGTCTCCGAATATAGCACCTAGATCACTGATAATGTGCTCGCCCAGAAGTACCTGGATCTGCACATGAAAAACATGCGCAGGAAGGGCATGAGTACACCACAGCGGTACTCAGTAAGTGCCAAGCCTAACCTCAATTGGGTAGTGACGAGGAAGGTCAGGGCCCTACTGAGGTAAAACATAATAATCAATATGATAATGAGAGGAAGTATGAGTATAATTGCAATAGAAATCCAACAGGAAAATAAGTAAACAGTAACATATAACAACACAATCAGTGAATAGAGGTATAAATCACAACCAGATATTTAAAATCGGGGATCTCCTAGTATCCCGAGGATCACTTGGTATCTTCAATAAATCGTTCGGGGATCTCTTGGTATCCCGAGGATCTCTTGGTATCCTCAACAAAGATGCTAGGATCTCTTGGTATCCACGATAATAATTCAGGGATCTCTTGATATCCCGAGGATCTCTTGGTATCCTCAATAATAATTCTAGGATCTCTTGGTATCCTCAATAATAATTCGGGGATCTCTTGGTATCCCGAGGATCTCCTGGTATCCTCAATAATAATT
>MU746502.1:75197-90709 GCA_026770625.1 Nicotiana glauca
CTACTGCAACTCTCGGAATTTCGTTCCGACCTTTGGATCAAAATTTCACCTATCAACCGGAATTCGCCAAAATACTAACTCTCAGCATTTCTAGCTTAAATGAGTTACGGACTTCCAAAATATATTCCGAACACGCTCCCAACCCCGAAATCACCTAACGGAGCTAACGGAACCATCAGATTTTCATTCCGAGTTCGTCTTCACACTGCTCCGAATACGGACCATTTTTCAACTATTAAGCTCTCATTTAGGGACTAAGTGTCCCAAAATACTCCGAATCCTAATACCGAATGTCCCGGCAAACCAAAATAGCAGAAAGGAACTTATGGGAAATAGTTAATAGGGGATCGGGGCATAAATTCTAAAAACAACCGGCCGGGTTGTTACAGGCATGAAGGCTCAAAATAATTTAAGATGAAAGGGTTCAAAATTACAACTTTTGGAATCAGGTGTTTTGGCAAAATTAAAACCTTTGCCCCAGTTTCTTGGAGTTTGCCGAATTTTTTTAAATTTTTTTTTCTTTTTTGATGAGATTTCTAAGAAAATCTGTCCTACTCTTGACTTCGGGGATTATGAAATATTTTATTTGGTGCGACCGAACTGTAAGGCTGACTATGTATTTTGATGTGTCAAGAATCGTGTCGAACATAGTTCAAACGAAAATTTTCTTTTCTTTTTCCATCTTTTCTTTTCTATTTTCCTTTTTTTTCTTTCCCCTTTTTTTTCCTTTTTTTTTCCTTTTTCACTTTTCTTTTCCTTTTCTAGTTCCTAACTCTATTTATTACTCCAAAAGAGGCGTATGAAACAAAAAATTAGGGTTCAAAATGGGTAGCAAAGGATAAAAGTATTTGGGTAGCAGAATAAAATGCCTTCGCCATACCAAACTAAAAAATACCAAGTACAAACATGCAATTGAAGATAAGCAAACAAATAACACAGTATTTATTGATGGCGTCAACACAAACAAAAAGTGTCAATGGGCAATACCTTTATCCCAATGAATGATCCTTGCCAATTCGAAGCTGACTTGACTCAACCTTATCTTAATGTGGAAGAATTCATTTCAACATTGACTTATTTTCCTCAAACTACTTGAGAGGCATTTCCTTGTTGTATGCTCTTATCAAACTCTTGATTTCCTAGACTTACTGCCTCAGTTTCACTCAATTCAAGCTTCAAGTCATCTCAGAATGCGTGAATCTCTACTTTTTCCTCAAATGCCTCTTTTATCATGTTCAAAATTGTGTCATTGCTTCATGATTAAACTAACTTTCAAGACCAGACTGAGAATTATGTGTGCATGCCATGTCACTAGAATCGGGATGAAAAAAACTATTAAAGGAAAAGTGACCTAAACAAAAATGACTAGAACTAACAGAAAATAGGAGATTGCATTAGACAGATAGTGAACAGGGTTTGAACAAAACAAGCAAAATAGACATAGGTTACAACCCTGGAACAATCCTAAATAACTCTAGACTAGTTACTACAACTAAATGAACTAGGAAAAATAAGAAGAAGAAAGGTTTGAGCAATAAGACAATGTCCTGGTTACAACCCTGAAATAACCCGAACAACAGAAATGACATCAAAATAAACCACCAAAACTCCTTCCTGGCTAGCCAAGAAAGGAGTGTCTTTATAATTACCAAGCTCGACGTTTTAGCCACTGGGTTGCGCATCAAAATTACTGGGACCTTCACCATTTCGATATCATTCACTTCAGTCATCAAGTTCGCAAGAGGATTCTCATACTCCTTGTCACCACACATCTCCCGTACAAAGTGTGCATCATCATGTGAAGGTAAAGGATTCTGTGCAATGTTCTGGGTGTCACTGTCCTGGACCACAATTATTCTTTCTTGAATCATTCTTTCTATCTCTTTTTTCAAAGCACGACAATCTTCAATGATATGCCCTTGGAAATTAGAGTGGTAAATTCACAGTACAGTAGGATCAAAACCTTTTGCATATGGGTCCGGAGTATAGCCGATGAGCGGCTCAATCAGGCCAGACTATTTTAACTTTTCAAGCAAGCCTGCATAGGATTCTCTGATTGGAATGAAAGATTTTTCTATTTGCTGCTGCCTTCTCATATTTTGTACTCTGGCCTTGGTTAGAACCTCTTTCGGGTAGGGGGTTGATATGCTTGAAGAGGTGGGTAAGACATTTGTAGGGCGGTGCAAGTCATTGCGGGTTTTGTGAGTATGGAGCATATAGCGGTGCATTGTGGATAGAGTACTGGGGAGGTGAGGTATGACTTCGGGGATTTTGTAGAGGAAAGTAGAATTGGTGAGGATTATCTGGAGTAAGAGGATATTCATGGGATCGGTATTGAGGCTGAAAGTGTTTAGCAGGAATGCCCACTGGATCATGTTGTTGGCGAGGCTCAGCAACATCTTTTCTATCAATCAGATAACTAACACGAGCAACTTCTTCGTTATATCTAAATAAAAACTCCCTAAAATTTTCCTTGGGTCTCTGTCCTTGGGCATCAGGGACTTTGAACACAGCCTCGCTAGAGGATCGAGGAAGAGTAGCTAGTGGAGGATCTACAAAAATAGGAGCAAATGTCAAAGTAGGGTATGAGGTTATTTTAGCTGGTGGAGCATGGAACATATGGGGGGAAGTGCTAGGGTAATTGTGGTAAGGGGTAAAGCCTAGTGCATGTTGAGTGGAAAGGTCGACGATAGTGAGAACCTGAGCTTGTGATAATGGTGGGATAGTTGTAAGGTTTTTAGTGTAGTTAGTAGGGAATGAAGGTGGAAGATTCCCCTTAATCCAAGACTAATACATTTCTGCCATATGCTATTTCAACCTTTGGACCTCATCTTTAAATCCAGACTCAGACCCCACAAACTCCCTTAGTGGGTCTACAACTCCTTTGTCTAAGTCTTTGCTAGCCATGTGTACCTTTTCTCTTTTGACCTTGTGTTGTATGGAAAAATCACCAAAGTGGCACAAACTAACCACCCTCTGTTATAATGAGAGTACCAACGAGGAGCAAAACAGAGCCAACATGTTAGCGTTATGACATTTATCAGATAGAAATATCACATTACGTGCAATGCCCCTAGCAACAATTAACGGTTCTAGAATGGCTTCGAGGGTACCAAGGTCATATGGCATCGTCCCAATTTCACTCTTTTTGACCTATTTCCTTCTAACACTGCTTGGCTTGCTTATTTTCCTTCCTCTCTTTTTCTTTTAGTTATCACTCTTTTCTTTCCTCTCATTTCTCACATTCACAATTTCATCTCTCTTTTTTTCTTTTTCTTTTTCTTTTTCTTTTTTATTTTTTTTTCCTTTTTTTAAACTTTTAAAAATAATTTGATCGAACCCTATGTAGTTTACTTACGTATCATGTCCTCATGAATCAGATCAAGCATAGTTCTGGAAAAAAATAATGGACAAAATAAACTAAAAATAAAAATCTTTTTGAATTTTTTCATTTCTAATTTTTTTGGTTTTTCAAATACAAATGGAAAGTGCGATGATAAAAGACACAAAACTACTAGACATGACTACAAAGGGAAAGAGAAACATAAAACATACTCATAATGCAAAAAGGCTCCTTAAGCAGCTCCTGAATGCAGTGGTCCTGGGTATCTGTCATGCTCGAATCCTAGTAAAAGAATCCACGCCTGAATGGGAAAAATAATACCAAATAGATCAATGACCCAAGACACTTTGCGACACCACAACACTTCCTACTGGACACATGCAAGACATGATTGGGCTATTTTTGAAAATTAAGTCACGTGGCCAAGAGCGGCTAAAGATGCAGACTCAAAAAAAAGGGCAGACCTTAAAGTAATATGACACCTAGACGTGGACTCAAAATTCTAAGACTTGGATAATTGAACCACTTTTGTAAAAATAACCCTACTTTCCAAGAATGGCCGATGTGACCAAAAGTGGCTAGACATGCAAATTCAACAAGAACGGACCTTAAAACTGAGAGGACACCCTACTGTGGGCTTAGGACTCTAACACATGGGTTAACAAGCCACTTTGCGAAAATATCCCTATTTTGCAAAAACGGCCAATATGGCCAAATATGGCTAAACATGCAAGATTTGGCTAAAACCCCGCGAAGCCAAGAACCAAAGACTTAGTAGGAAGACCGGACCCTATGTAGGTTGCCTACGTATCTCGTCTCGAAAGACGAGAATTAGGTTCGCGTAATTCGGGAAGATCGGACATGGAAGAAAGCTTTAGAAATGAAATGCAACTAATTTGGAAAAACTATATTTTTTTTGTCTTTTTGAAAAATGTAAAATCTTTTTGGATTTTCTTTTTCTCCTTTTTTTTGAATTTTTGAAAAATGATGGAAAATGTAAAATCCTTGTGGATTTTCTTTTCTCCTTTTTTTTTAATTTTTGGAAAATGATGGAAAATGCAAAACCTTTTTGGATTTTCTTTTCTCTTTTTTTTTAAATTTTCAGAAAATGATGGAAAATGTAAAATCTTTTTTGGATTTTATTTTTCTTTCTTTTTTTTTATTTTTTTTGGAAAATATTGGGAAAGTGCAAAATCTTTTTGAATTTTTCTTTTTTGGATTTTTTGGAAAATGATGGGAAAGTGCAAAATCTTTTTGAATTTTTATTTTCATTTTTTTTGTCTTTTTCTTGAAAAAGTTATGAAAGAAAAATATAAATATGCCCTACTTGCTTCATTTTTTACCCTTCTTTCCCAAACATCGGTATGCCAAATAACTTTTTACCCTCAAAGATGCAGCATGTATCACATAGGAATGATTGAATGTCTTTTTGAGCCACGAACCCATTTTTGACAAAATTTGGATATGCTTCCTATAAAGGGACACGGTACCTGGGACTGAGCACTGCTAAGTCTAAATGACATGATGCAAATAAAATTGACCTAAAGGCTGACCTAAATTTGGGGTTCACTAACAAGGAAATCCGGGACAGCACGTGGTCGATGGCGGTTGCTCTAGCTGTCCGCCCACTCCACGCTCTCACGCCACCCCCCTAAAGACACGGGTGACTCACAAAAAAGGCCTTGTACTCTCAAACATACTCCGAAATACTTGTTGCAGAAAGAAGATCCGGGGCTATGCAAATGATGACAGTTATAAAGCAGTAAACACATAAAGCAAAAACTGTAAACACATAAACAACTAGCAAATAATAACAAAAATATAAAAACATAATAAAAATCAAGTATGAAAACCCATAAAAACCTCAACCAAATATTCTAAAAGCCAACTAGATCAAGTACTAGCTCGAACCCGCAACTCCCCAGCAGTGTCGCCAGAGATGTCACACCTTTTTTTTAACCAAACTCTACTAACCCTCTTAAATTAATAAAAAGATTTAGTAAAATCTTGAAAAGTGTTTTCAATTAGAAAAGTGACAAAATTTTGTTTTCAAAAGGATTAACTCAGAGTCGCCACCTGACATTTGATTTCAGTATGTCAGGTCACCGTTTTACTAAAATAGTTTTTCCCTTTCAAAATACTTTGAACTCTAAAACTAAGTCTACACCAGAGATTAGGGTAAAGGGGTTCATTTGACTCGGGGAGAAGATGTTAGGCACTCCCCAAGTCCCGTAACTAGTATGGTTGCGCACTCGATCAAGTTGGCTTTAAAATATTCAATTGAGGTAAAAACAACACAAAAAATCAAAATAAGTAAACGCACAAGAGGCTCGAGGTCGTCCCTACCTAATAATAGAAAATGAAAAGGAAAAGAAAAGAAAAGTGCTAAGTTAACCTATACTACGACTTCTCCACCATGCTCGTCAAGGCCTCCAAAATATTTACATAGTTCTTCGGGGCATACCCCGGATAATAATATTTACAAACTTCAGGGGGTATTCTCCGGATAAATTTAACTAAGGGACAACCTCTCACCTCGAAATTAACAAAATCCTAAAGCTTGCCTACCCAAGTGTGGTCAGACTAAGCATGCTCCTAGTGATTAAGTGATAAAATAAAGTATAACTAAAAAGAACAATTTAGCACATGCTTCTTAGTTTAATTTCTAATTATGAAGAACGACATGAATTAAATACTAATAAGCTCGATTTTTCCCTATCCCCACAATTCATGTTAATCCATATGCATTCAAGCAATTTCAGTGTCGAACCAGAAATATTAAACCGTTATCATGTAAGTTAATCATAACGCATGAAAATTAACATCACGCATAACACATAGGAGGGGACGAGATGGACCTGCAATTTGGAGTTTATATCGATAAGAAATCTCAGCAATTACACGAGCAAATGAACCAAGCTTCTATGACCAAACTCGAAATGGTAGTCGAACTCGATTTGAAATCGCGAACCGCAATTCCAAACCTCGGACAACTGCTACCTCGACCAGTCACACCGAACCAACGAAGCAGTAATAAAACCCAAAGAAACTCCATTACCGGACTTGAGTAAATTTCTATTAAAATCATAAGAAATGAAACTTTGAAATTTACATGAAATCCATAACAAATCTGAACTCAATTTCTATATGTAGGCTGCCTCGACTCGACTCTTATTTAGGCCGGAATGTTCGACTTCTAAACGAGACCAGGCAATTCACTCAAGCAAAACCACACTGACTTGATTAACTTCGAGTTTGACAGACCAAAACCTCATCTTGTTCTATTTTTTGACTCTGTGTGTGGTTAAATTTGGTAAGACGAGAAGCTGAAGGGATCCGGCGGCTGCTGGCTATGGAGGGCATGATTGGTGGCTTGGAGGTTCAGTGGTCATTGGAAGGCTGGGCTTGGGGTGTCGTTGGTGTATAGATGTGGTCGCCGGTTTGGACTGGAAATGGCTGGAGATGGAGCGACGGGTTTTTAGGGATGAGGGGATCGACTGCTTTGTGTATGCGTCTCAGGCTTCGTGGTGTCGACAATGAGGAGGTGGAGACAGTGGTGGGCGATTGTTTTGGGGTCGAGGAGATTAAGGGGTCGCTGTCGTTCAGCTTGTTTCTTTGAAGAAGAAGAAATAGGCTGCCATGGATGTGTTTTATGTTTTTTCTTTCTAGGGTTTTGCTTGTATGTTCAATGTTGAAGAAGAAGACCCTTTTTGTTGTAGCCGTGTCTCTTTTTTTTAAAGGGATCCTTAGGGTTTTTCTTTTCTAAGTCTCAAGAAGAAGAAGACCCTATGTCTATTGGGTTATTAGGGTTATGGGCTTTTGTTTTATATTTTGGCCTTAAAATTTGACTAAAGAAAATATCCAAGCCTTAGCTAAGTAACCTTTAATATAAGCTAAATATACTATGTAATACAAAAATTAGTCTAGTTAATTAATCTAAATTATATATAAAATATGAAACTATTTTGGTATTTTTCAAATGTCATACTAAAATAATAATACAATTATCGAAAAATTAAAATAATAATACTACCAAAAATACTAAAATCCTTGAAAATGAAGTTAAACTATTTTTTAGTATTTTTGAATTTTATGTAGGGTAGATGAACTAAAAGTAACAAGATAAAATATCAATAGCCTAAATAAAAGAAAATATTTTTATAATTTTTATTTTTTGTGAATAAACTAAAATAGTTAAAAATAGGTAAAATAACGATATTAGGCCTAAACTAAATATATAAATGCTAAAATATGTAAAACCTTGGGGAGGGTCAAAAATCACATGTCTACAGCTGCCCCTCTTTGACTGGAAATATGAAGTATTTTCAGACAAAGAACGGCTAGACAGGTTTTTTTGACCCGACCCTTATTTGGAGAGACTGAACTTAAGAGAAAAAGGGAATGTGATCGAGCCATGGTATCTGAGTTGCCTACATATCCTTGGCTATAAAGGAATCAGGCCACGTGTAGTTTAGAAGTGGGGACAATGATGTAGTATACCGAGGTGGAGATCCGATCGAGGTGCCGTTCTGTCGAGATTCCGATCCGCAGTCCTATTATTACATCAAAATCAAAAACTGAAAAAGACTAACTAAGCCTATCAACTATGAGTTACAAGATTCCTATCTATAAGTGTTCTGAAGTTTGATCTTGAGTCTTGAATGGTTCTTCATGCAGACTTTAGATTTGAACCTTGATGCTTGCTAGCTGCAGGTGCTAGTTGATTCTTCCACAACTTTTTTAGATCAAGACCGGGCATGCAATTCTCATAACTTCAACCATGTCTTGAGCAATTCACATCTTTCGCCTGCTTCGATCCTAGGAGAAAATTCAAGAGACTAGGTTTTCTATCTTAGGAGAAACATTTATCAGACTAAGATTTTGATCCTAGGAGAAAATTCATCAGACCGGGTTTTCTATCTTAGGAGAAAAATTCATCAGACTAAGATTTCTATCCTAGGAGAAAATTCATCAGACTAAGATTTCTATCCTAGGAGAAAATTCATCAGACTAGGTCTTCTATCTTAAGAAAAAATTCATCAAACTAAGATTCTGATCCTGGAGAAAGTTTATCAGACTAGGTCTTTGTTATCTTAGGAGAAAGATTCATCAGACTAAAATTTTGATCCTAGGAGAAAATTCATCAGACTAGGTCTTCTATCTTAGGAGAAAGATTCATCAGACTAAGATTTCTATCCTATGAGAAAATTCATCAGACTAGGTTTCTATCTCAGGAGAAAAATTCATTAGACTAATTTATTAAAATCAGAAGAAATGGTAGTCGAACTCGATTTGAAACCACGAACCGCAATTCCAAACCTCGGACAACAGCTACCTCGACCAGTCACAACGAACCAACGAAGCAGTAATAAAACTCAAACAAACTCCATGACCGGACTTGAGTCAATATTTATTAAAATAAGAAGAAATGAAACTTTGAAATTTACATGAAATCCATAACAAATCTGAACTCAATTTCTATAAGCAGACTGCCTCGACTCGGATCTTATTTAGGTTGGAATGTTCGACTTCTAAACGAGACCAGGCAATTCACTCGAGCGAAACCACACTGACTAGATCAACTTCAAGTTTGACGGACCAAAACCTCACTCTTATTCTATTTTTCGACTGTGTGTGTGGTCAGATTTGGTAAGAGGAGAAGTTGAAGGGATCCGGTGATTGCTGGCTGTGGAGGGAACGACCGGTGGCTTGGAGGTCTGGTGGTCGTTTAAAGGCTGGGCTTGGGGTGTCGTTGGTGTATGGAGGTGGTCGCCGGTGTGGACTGGAAATGGCTGGAGATGGAGCGATGGGTTTTCAGGGACGAGGGGATCGGCTGCTTTGTGTGTGTGTCTCAGGCTTCGTGGTGTCGACAGTGAGGAGATGGAGACGCTGGTGGGCGATTGTTTTGGGGTCGAGGAGATTAAGGGGTCGCCGGCGTCCAACTTGTGTCTTTGAAGAAGATGGAATAGGCTGTTATGGATGTGTTTTATATTTTTTCTTTCTAGGGTTTTGCTTGTATGTTCAATGTTGAAGAAGAAGACCCTTTTTGTTGTAGTCGTGTCTCTTTTTTTTTAAAAGGGATCCTTAGGGTTTTTCTTTTCTATGTATCGAGAAAAAGAAGACCCTAGGTCTGTTGGGTTATTGGAGTTATGGACTTCGGCTTTATATTTGGGCCTTAAAATTGGACTAAAGAAAATATCTAAACCTTAGCTAAGTATTCTTTAATATAAGCTAAATATACTATCTAATGCAAAAATTAGTCTAGCTAATTAATCTAAATTATATATAAAATATGAAACTATTTTTGGTATTTTTCAAATGTCATACTAAAATAATAATACAATTATCGTAAAATTAAAATAATAATACTACCAAAAACACTAAAATCCTTGAAAACGAAGTTAAACCATTTTTTTTTAGTATTTTTGAATTTTATGTAGGGTAGATGAACTAAAAGTAACAAGATAAAATATCAATAACCTAAATAAAAGAAAATATTTTTGTAATTTTTATTTTTTATGACAAAATAAAGTAAAATAGTTAAAACTAGGTAAAATAGCGATATCGGTCATAAACTAAATATATAAATGCTAAAATATGTAAAATCTTGGGGAGGGTCAAATATCACATGTCTACATTTACTCAAAAATCCAATCTTAGTCAATTCTTCCAACTTAAAGTTTTCGAAATAAGAATTATTTTTCTAAATTGACTACGTACTTCCCGGAATTCAATTCCGACCATAAGTACGAGTCATAATACCTGAAATGAAGTTGTTCATGGCCTCAAACTGCCGAACGACGCGCTAGAGCTCAAAACGACCTGTCGGGTCGTTATAGAATCTCCCACTTAAACATACGTTCGTCCTCTAACGTGCTAAGAATTGCGTTGCAGTTGTCCAAAATCACTGTTTAACACCTTGTGTACCTACCCGTGCTACCACAACTCATTTGAGCACATTAGCTCGATCAAATCTAAAGATATTCTCCTTTATCCCCGCAAATAAGCTTAGAGCCCAATTCCAATATCCGAAATTCTCTGCCCGGCCTGCTTCCAACATACGGACACCATATTAATCACCATACAATGCATCGATACATAATTGCATACCTTCGCTGAATTCACACTATGCACTGCATAACTCACATGACCATAATAACATCATTTGATAACAATAGCCAAAATTCGCCAAATTTGATGCTCTGAATGCACCTCCTGATATATATGTGTCTTGTACCAATTTTTGCAATAGCGCCATGATATAAGAGATGCGTAGAAACTCATATTCAACTGTCAAGTCAACAAATCATTGAATATATACTCCTGACAAGACCCATTACCTCATTCTGAACTAAATAATGGTAATTTCTCTTTAATGTACTTCATATAATCTAATCGCACTGATCCTAGATCTAATAACCTCGTCCAACCTAGTACGATCTGCTCAGGTAACAGTGACCGCAGACATGACCAAAAGTCTCATATGATGCCACAATGTGCCAATAAGCTACAAACTTGAACGCAATACATCAGGAAAACGAACTCTGAAAGGGACTATTCAACCCACGCAACCAATATGAACTTTCCTCATAAAATGGGAAAGAAAACATACAGAAATAGATATAGGGAACTGTACTCAACATCATACTGTTGTGGCGTGCAACCCGATTCAAATAACATACACGGTGGCGGAGTGCCACCCGATCCACACATAAAATCCACATAAGGAGATACACACCGAGCTAAATTGCTCACTACTACAAAATACCGAATCGGTCACAAGCACGCTAAGTGCATAATACCATCCATGGGAGATAGATAGCGACATACGCTATAAAACTCAAGCACTATTGAGGTGCGATATATGATATGAATCTCAAGAGCCATCCTGCTCACATACACCATCGCTACGCAGAACCTCTACACGTACGAATTTATCAAGTCGTTCACAACTCACACGGCACAATATATTATTACATGAAATAGCCGACGACGAAACAACATCCAACGTCCGAATACTCCTCCATGAGGAGCGCTATGCTAAAATGAACACATTAGGCCTAATATAGAGCCAATATCATATTTAAATCCATTCACAAACCTCAAGGCGATTTTGATCGCACCGTACTAGACTAATAACCTTTCATGAGTCCATAATAACCTCTTTTTTCTCATATGAATTAATTACATATGAATTTACTATTTTTTCGAATTAAAATCCGAAATTTAACTCAAAAATTGCATGTGGGGCCCACGTCTTGGAATCCGACGAAACTCACAAAATCCAATAACCCATTCCGATACAAGTTCAACCATACAAAAATTATATAATTCTGACATCGGATTGGCTTTCAAATCTTAATTTTTTGTTTTTGGAAGATTTGCTAAAAATCTGATTCTTCTTCCATAAATTCATGAATTCATGATATAAATGAGTGTGGAATCATGAAATATAATCAATATAGGATAAGGAACACTTACCCCAATGTTTTCTCGAGAAAATATCCCAAAAATCGCCCAAGAACTGTGCTCCAAAATTCCAAAATGAAATGAAGGAAATGAGCATTTTTGGTCCTTAAGTTTCTGCTCATCCGTCACTAAAAGTCCATTTTCGTCAAAGTTGTCACTAAAAGTGCACTAGAAATAACTTTACCAGCCCTTATTCAATTGGTCATAACTTTCTGTACAAATATCTAAATGATGAATGGTTTAATATTCTGGAAACTAGAATTAAAGGGTTACAACATTCATGTTTTGCAAATTTTCATATTCCTTATATATTTCGGGATATAAGCTCCCAAAATAGGATCCTCACATCAGAAATTTCTGGAGAAATTGCAAAATAGCTTTACCAGCCTTCATTCAATCTATCATTACATTCTGTATTAATATCCAAATGATGAATGGTTTATCTTTCTGGAAATTAGAATGCAAGGGCTACAACTTTTATGTTTTACAAATTTTCGGATTCCTTATAGATTTCAAGATATAAGCTTCCAAATTAAGCTCCGTGATTGCACCAGTTGCTGCCAAAACAATTTCTGGAGAAATTTCAGCAACTTCAACAATGTGCCAAATGATCCGAAACTCATCTGAACTACTCGGTACCTTGTCCGAATATACCAATAAGTCTCGTTACATAATACGGACCTTCTCGAGGACTTAAATTACATCAAACAACATCAAAACTACGAATCATGCATTGAATCGAATTATGAGTTTTCAAATCTTCCAACTTCTATATTTTGCGCCAAAATACATCAAATCAATCCAGAATGACTTCAAATTTTGCACACAAGCCATAAATGATATAATGTAGTTGTTCCAATTTTCAGAATCGGATTCTGACCCCGATATCAAAAAGTCAGCTATCGGTCAAAATTCTCAAAAACCTTCAAATTTCTAACTTTTGCCAAATCACTCCAGAATGACCTACGGACCTCCAAATCCACTTCTGATCACGCTCTCAAAACCAGAATCATCATACAGAGCTATTCCCATACTCGGAATCCCCAACGGACATCAATAGCATTAAAATTCACTTCAACCCAAATTTATGAAATTCTTCTAAAATGCTAACTTCCACAATAGGCGCTGAAACACTCCCGGGTCATCCAAAACCCTATCCGAACATACGCCCAAATCTGAAATCATCATACGAACCTGCTGGAACCTTTAAATCCCGATTCCGAGGTTGTTTACTCAAAAATCTAATTTTACTCAATTCTTCCAACTTAAGGTTTCCGAAATGAGAATTCTTTTTCCAAATCGACTCTGAACTTCCCGAAATTCTATTCCGACCACGTGTACGAGTCATAATATCTGAAACGAAGCTGCTCCTGGCCTCAAATCGTCGAACGACGCACTAGAGCTCAAAACAACACGTCGGATCGTTACAGAATATGAAGGAAGAAAAAAGGTGTAAAACATGTGTCACTAAAAACTACACATATTGAAACTTTAAATGTGGGTTTATATTTTTGAAATTACGAAGTTACCCTTCGTCGTCCCAAAGGGACCTTCATTTATTATATAGTTAGTTAATTTGGAAAATGAGGATGTTGCTATATGTCGTTTGATTTGTCCATCATAATTTGAACAATATTACACACCTAATTACTGCCCCCTAGACAAAATTTAGAAGTTGTGCATTTTGCGTGTACAAATAACGTCTCTGATATTTCTTTTTAAAATGAAGTATATTTAAGGTAGTAAAACAAATTTGAGGGTATTTTGGAGAAATTGTAAAATGTAGACGTCGGCTCAGCTGTATCTAAAGGAGTTCATCTTTTCACTCTGTTTTTTTTCCTTTCTCCTTTTGTTATTTCCATTTGTGATACATTTTTTTCCGTTTTGCACCATAGAATTCAGGGTGATGTGCACAGATAGCCACTAACGGCTCATGTCTTTATTTTAAAGCCAGCGTTTTAAATGTCTTTAGTTTTTAGCCACTGGTTTAATAAACTTTAATTGGCCGGACGAAAATACCCTTATGCTCATGTCCTTAACTTCAAGACTTCGGGACTACATGTCCTTAACTTTTGAACTTGAAACTCTAAGTTTAGGACTTCTGGACTACATGTCTTTAACTTTTGAACTTGGAATTCTAAGTTCAGGACTTCAGGACTACATGTCCTTAACTTTTGAACTTGGATTTCTAAGTTCAGGACTTCAAGGTTACATGTCCATAACTTTTGAACTTGGAACTCAAACTTCAAGACCAAGCGTCCTTAACTTCTGAACTTGTAAGTCAAAGTTAAGGATCTATTGTCCTTAACTTTTGAACTTGTAATTGTAAGTTAAGTACTGCTTGTCCTTAACTTTTGAACGTGTAACTGTAAGTTAAGGACTGTCCGTTCTTAACTTTTGAACTTTAAACTCAAAGTTAAGGACTGTCTGTCCTTAAGTTTTGAACTTGAAACAATAACTTAAGGACTGTCTGTCCTTAACTTTTGAACCTGAAACTCAATACCAATTCCACGATGAGAAAGTAGCTTGTTCATTAGCTCTTTCTTTCTTTCTTTCTTTCTTTCCTTTCTCTGGTTTTTTTAGGGGTGGGGGTGGTTCGTAAGTGCACATATTCTGCGAACCTCTACCTTACACCAAAACTGAAGTCACCAAAATAAAATCAAAACCAAATAACATCCAGAATGATGAAATTTAATAGTTCAGCAAGCTGTTCAGTTCAAACCCAATAACTAATGCTTTCATTTGACCATAGGATTACCAGAGAGATATGACTATACACAGGCATTGTCATACTGGGTAAGCAATTTAAGTCTTGGAAAGCTCTTTTAATGACGACTTCAAGAAAGAAATAAAAAAAAGGACTAGCTTTGTTGTCCAAACCACCATAAATTACATTCCGTAAATCATAAACTAAACAGATCTGCAGTTAAAATAATTGCGGTGCTCATAGCAGTTATTTCTATGAGCACAGTAAAGCAACTCGAAAGAGAGGAAGAAAGGGTAAAATTGTCTTTTTTCTATTAGTAGTGGCTATTTTTGCTGAGCATTATAATTAGTGGATAAAAATTAAAGACACCCTTAATTAGTGGCTACTACACGCCATTTTTACTAGAATTCATGTACCATGAGGTTATTGTATAGGGGATCAGAGGTTTACAAAAGTTAATTTAAACCGCAGTCTTGTTTATTAAGGCAAAATAATGTTAAGTAGAAGTATATAAAAAATCATTGAGTCGTGTGGGAGAATGGTTAAATTGTAGTTTTTAATCAGAGATCTCGTGTTCGAGTCTTAAGATAGAAAACCGCTGGATAAAGAATGTTTTACCTTGTTAGTGGGCTCTCTCGATGAATATCCGGATTAATAGAATTAGAAAATACAGATACCAAATGGTTAAAAAACATAAGGAAAAAAGAAAACGCAAATTTTAAAAAGTGAGGGGTGCCCCCTCTGGCCTTCTCCCTTTTTATAGGTTAGCTTGGGAACAAAACATCCTAATCAATTGCGAGAGGAACTCTGATCACGCCCAACTATGCCTTATAAAAAGGACAATGCGGTCGTTGGAAATAAAATCCGGTTTACATGTCCGGAGTCGAATCCCACAGAGAACTAAGGTTTAGCTACAGTTGTTCACTATCACTAAAAAGACAAGCTTGAACAATTCCTAACTTATGGATATTTAGATTTTTGTGTTTAACTAAT
>MU746503.1:0-68407 GCA_026770625.1 Nicotiana glauca
ACAAAATAAACAAACAAAGAAAATTTTCTGCCCTAGTTTGGTGGCTGGGTACAGCATGTTATCAAATATAAAAAAATGAAAGCTAAAATTTGAATTGTACTTCCCTTGTTCTCCAGGAGGGTGCCTGACTGCTGAAATTTGAAATGTATTCCCTTGTTCTCCAGGTGGGAACCTGATTACTGAACTTGAAAAGTATTCTCTTGTTCTCCAGGTGGGCTCCTAACTGCAACAAAATAAACAAACAAAGAAAATTTTCTGCCCGGTTTGGTGGCTGGGTACAGCATGTTATCCAATATTAAAAGCTAAAATTTGAATTGTACTTCCCTTGTTCTCCATGTAGGTGCCTGACTGCTGAAATTTGAAATGTATTTCCTTGTTCTCCAGGTGGGCTCCTGATTGCTGAACTTGAAAAGTATTCCCTTGTTCTCCAGGTGGGCTCCTGATTGCTGAACTTGAAAAGTATTCCCTTGTTCTCTAGGTGGGCTTCTGAGTACAACAAAATAGACAAACAAAGAAAATTTTCTGCCCCAGTTTGGTCGCTGGGTACAGCATATTTGAAGTACTGCATGTTATCAAATATAAAAAATTGAAAGCTAAAATTTGAATTGTACTTCCCTTTGATCTCCAGGTGGGCGCCTCACTGCTGAAACTTGAAATGTATTCCCTTGTTCTCCAGGTGGGCTCTTGATTACTGAACGTGAAAAGTATTCCCTTGTTCTCCTGGTGGGCTCCTGACTGCAACAAAATAATCAAACAAAGAAAATTTTCTGCCCCAGTTTGCTGGCTGGGTACAGCATGTTATCAAATATTAAAAGCTAAAATTTGAATTGTACTTCCCTTGTTTTCCATGTAGGTGCCTGACTGCTGAAACTTGAAATGTATTTCCTTATTCTCCAGGTGGGTTTCTGATTGCTGAACTTGTAAAGTATTCCCTTGTTCTCCAGGTGGGCTCCTGATTGCTGAACTTGAAAAGTATTCCCTTGTTCTCCAGGTGGGCTCCTGACTGCAACAAAATAGACAAACAAAGAAAATTTTCTGCCCCAGTTTGGTGGATGGGTACAGCATGTTATCAAATATAAATAATTTAAAGCTAAAATTTGAATTGTACTTCCCTTGTTCTTCAGGTGGGCGCCTTACTGCTGAAACTTGAAATGTATTTCCTTGTTCTCTAGGTGGGCTCCTGATTACTGAACTTGAAATGTATTCCCTTGTTCTCCAGGTGGGCTCCTGACTGCAACAAAATAAACAAACAAAGAAAATTTTCTGCCCCAGATTGGTGGCTGGGTACAGCATGTTATCAAATATTAAAAATTAAAAGCTTAAATTTGAATTGCACTTACCTTGTTCTGCAGTTGGGCGCCTGACTGCTGAAACTTGAAAAGTATTCCCTTATTCTCTAGGTGGGCTCCTGACTGCAACAAAATAAACAAACAAAGAAAAGTTTCTACCCCAGTTTGGTAACTGTGTACAACATGTTATCAAATATTAAAAATTAAAAGCTAAAATTTGAATTGCACTTCCCTTGTCCTCCAGGCGGGCGTCTGACTGCTAAAACTTGAAAAGTATTCCCTTGTTCTCTAGGTGGGCTCCTGATTACTGAACTTGAAAAGTATTCCCTTGTTCTCCAGGTGGGCTCCTGACTGCAACAAAATAAACAAACAATGAAAATTTTCTGCCCCAGTTTTGTGGCTGGGTACAACTGTTAGTGTTAATTGAATCCTGTTACCGAATATCATGAAGAATTTGAAAGCTAAATCCCATTATCCAGGAGGGTCCTGATAACTCCTATCAGTTACGAACCTAAGTTCTATCTTCTAAAGGTATTACTCCCATTACATTTGTTATCTAATAGGTCTTAACTACTCCCCATTATCCAGGACGGTCCGGATAACTTCTAATTAAAAACAGTTTTAACCTAAGGTGTATCTACTGAAGGTACAACTTCCACTATATCTTGTTATCTAAGCAGGCCTTGAAAATACGTCCCATTATCCAGGAGGGTCCTGAAATCTCCTAATTGTATCCTATCTTAAACATGCAAACTTTGAAACCAACTTATATTCCTTTTGGGGTATGTTTATGCTAAATTATGCTACTCACGATTGTTTCAAAATTTAAACTAAGTCCCATTTTCCAGGAGGGTCCTGAGAACTTACTGTCAAACTTGTATGGTGCCTGCCTTTCCTTGCGGTGGGTTTCTCTGAAGCAAACAAAACTTCTGCCCCTGTTTCAATCAAAGAAAAATCCTGTCAGTTTAAAATGTGGTGGTTGGTTTGTGGCCTTGAACTTTGAGGGGGATTGCTCTTTCACTTCCCATGATGACTGATTTCCACTCGAAGACCTTGCTTGTTTATAGACTAACCCTTTTCTCTGTCGTCCTTATCACATAAAATACCTTTTCTCCGTTCAGACCCAATATCCTCTATTTGTTTCATTGCATGAACTGGCATCTCCCCAACCTTTGTGTCTCATATAAATCCCAAAGCACATCTATTGCCCCCACTCCATGTATATGATGTTCTTTCTTTACTTAACCACTGGCCTCAGCCTTGAGGTCTGTTGCTCCCTCACTTGTCATGATAACTGATTTCATTCAAAGACCCTGCTTGTTCCTGGACTTACCACTTCCTTTGTAAACCTTAACCTAGAAAATACTTCTTCTCATTCAAACCCAATACCCTCTGTCTGTTGCACCGCTCATACCGACATTTACCAAACCTTTATGTTTCACTTGATCCCCAAAGCATATTGCTTGTTACCAACTTCAGTGTGCATGTTGCTCTTTCCTTATTTAAACCACTGGCCTTGGCCTTGAGGTCTATAACCTTTGATTTCTGCTTCGAATATCTTACTTATCACAGAAAATATCTTTGATCCATTTACCAAGCACCTTCCATCTTGTTGCGTTGTTCATGAATTGATACGTACCAAATCCTTGTATTTCACACGAATCCCAAAGCATGTCAATTTCTACCCACTCAAAATGTATGTTGTTATTTCTTGACTTAAACCCCTGGTCCGGTCCTTGAGGTCTACAGCTCCCCCATTTTACATGATAACTTTGACTTCTGCTTGGAATGTTTTGCTCGTCACTGGTTTAACAACCTTTTATCAAGCTTATCACAGGAAATATCTTTGATCTGTTCACCCTAATCTTTCATCTATTGCAATATTCATGAATTGATATATACCAAGCCTTTGCATTTCACGAGGATCCCAAAGCCTGTTGACTGTTGCCAACTCAATGTGCTTGCTGTTATTTCCTAACTTATGACGCTTTAATGTGCTAACCAGTTCCCATTTTGTGCAATTGGAAAGTTGGTGATAAATTTTGAAGTCATTTCTCACTTGTTATGACCAAATAGACTCAAGAGGAGGAAGTAAACAAAACAAAAGAAACAGAGTAGAGGACAATGGGAAGAGATAATTCCTAACAAGAAAACTACAAAGTAGAAACCTGTCGGATGTGGATACCAACTCTAATGACCATGACATGTACCTGTGGCCTATTCTATCATGCAAATCTAATGTTCAACTCCAGCTATACCCCCAAACCGTGAAACTGGGATTCAATGCTTCGCTTATCCAATTTGATTCACAATCCTTGTCCGACTTGTAGTGCCTGAAGGGTTTTCACCATCAAGCCTCTCTCATTTTGGTCTTTCTCTCATCTCACCATTGCCTTATGGTACCCGTGAAGGTTTTCACCAATAAGACTCTCATTTTTTATTTCTCTCAGCTTTCATCGCTTTGTGGTACCCGTGAGGATTCTCCTCAACAAGACTCTCTCATTCTTCATTTCCATGGTTTGGACCGGAGTGTTGCCCCTGATATGATTTGCCTTTACTCGCTTGAATTGGCATCTCTTGAAGACTGATCGGAAGGTCTTTCTTTGGACCATAATGTAGGCTTTTGGACGGGGTTAGAAAGAAAGGGTATCAAAGGCTCAAAAACAATTTCAACATGGGTTCAACATTACAACTTTCGCAATCAGATTTTCCGAACAACCACAACTTCTGCCCCAGTTTCTTTCTTGGCGACTTTTAGATTTTTATTTTGGTGTGACTGAACCTCAGGGAGAGGCTGCCTATGTACCCTTTCAGGATCAAGTCAAACATAGTTCAGGTCATAGAAATTACTTTATTGTTGCGATCTTTCTTTTCTTCCACTTTCTTGTCTTTCTTCTTTTCATTTCTTTTTTTTATCTTTTCCTTTGTTTTCTTTCTTTTTCTTTCCTTTTTCTTTTCTCTTTTTTTTTTCTGTCTTTTCATTCTTTTTCTTTTCTTTTTTTTTCCTTCACTTATCTTTCACGCTTGTGTTTATGATCCTTGCTATTGATTCCGAAAGAGGGGTATGAAAGAAACTAAATAAGGCTCAAAGGGGGTAACAAAGGATAAAGTGTTTAGATAGCAGAACAAAATGCCTTCGTTATCCCAGTCTCTGAAACATGCCAAGTACAAACTATACAATTAAATAAACTGAGGAAAATATATGTAACATATTTTGATTGCACCAGAGTCAATAACCATATCCACACATTTGCCTTCTACATTTGTCAATTACCCAGCACCATTGGACAACAACCTCGGTACCACGAACGACCCCTGTAAACTTGGGGCAAACTTCCCTTTAGCTTCAAACCGATGCGGCATGATGCATTTTAACAGTATTTCTTTATGTTCTATCTGCCCCAGTTTTACACAATTTGGGCTCGAAGTGATCTCAAAATGCCTTTACTTATTTTCCTCAAATATCCCTATCATCTTCAACAGTGTTTCATTGCTTCATTACTAAACTGACTTTTTAAACCAGGCTGAGAATTATGCGTGCATGTCATGTCACTAGAACCATCACGAAAAGAATTGTAAAAAGGAGAAGGGAACTAAACAAAATGACTAGAAATGGCAGGAAACAAAGAATGACATTAGACTGACGGTGAAAGGGTTTAAACAACAAAACAAGCAAACTAGACTAGGGTGACAACCCTTGAACAAACCTAGACAGCACTAAACGAGCTACTACAACTAAACAAACCAGGCAAAATGAAAAGATAGAAGGGTTTGAGTCACAAGATAATATCCAGATTACAACCCTGAAATAACCCGAACAACAGAAATGACAACAAAATAAACCACCAAACTCCACTCCGGCTGACCAAGAAATGGAGCGTCTTCCCAATTACCAAGCACGGCATCCTAGTCACAGAGTTTCGCGTCCACTTTAATCAACAAATTCCCAAGAGGATTCGCATGTTCCCTGTCACTGTCCTTGACCACAACTACCCCTTCTCGAATCATTCTCTCTATTTCCCTTTTCAAAGAGTGACAGTCTTCAATGCTATGCCCTTGGACATTAGAGTGGTACATGCATCGAATGGTAGGGTCAAAGCGTTCCGCATTTAGGTCCGGAGTATAGCCAAGGAGCGGCTCAATTAGGCCAAAATACTTTAACTTTTCAAACCAACTTGTGTAGGATTCTCCGATAGGCGTGAAATTATCTTTTTGCCTTTGTTTCCCTCCATGCCTAAAAAACTCCCTAAAGCTTTCTTCCGGTTTTTTTTCCATTTTAGATATGGTGGAGCGGTCTAGGGTAACACCTGATTTGTATTAAAAGTGCTGCACAAAATCTTGGGCCAGGTTGCCCAACGTATGCCACTTACCGATATCTTGATGAGTATGCCAGTCCAAAGCTACCCCAGTCAAGTTCTCACTGAAATATGTCATCATCAAGTTATCTTTTTCTCCAATAATTCTCATTTTACTGCAATAGACCCTCAGGTGGGCTACCAGATCTCCACACCCACCGTACAAGTTAAATTTTGGCACTTTGAACCCCGTGGGCAAGCATTGCTTTTGGGCCCCAGTATCAACCAACCCGATTTTGTTGTTGTCTGCCATTACCTTTTGACTTTGTATTGTAGAAAGAAATTACCACTTTAAAACCACAAACCAACCACCTTTCTGCTATGAATATAACAAAATGAAGTCATCACGTTAGCGTTAGGGCATTTAACAGCAAAAATCTCACATTGCGTGCAATGCACCTAGTCACAGTTATCAGTTCTAACATGACTTCGAGGGTATGAAGATCATATGGCATCATCCCAATTTGTTCATTTCAATCCTCTCCTTCCTTTGCTTTTTCTAGCATTTCTTGGCTCGCTCATTTTTTTTCTTTTTTTTTATCGCTCTTTTGTTCCTTCTCGTTTCTCACATCCCACAATTCTACCTTTTTTTTCCTTTTCCTTTTCTTTTTTTTTCCATTTTTTTCTTTTCTTTTTTTTCTTTTAATAAAATAAAAAAATGATTCGATCGAACCTTATGTAGGTTGCCTACGTATCATGACCCCACATGAATCAGATATTTGCTTAGTTCTGGAAGAGCGGGAATAAAGTAAACAAACTAACATTCTCCACTTTTTTTATTTTTATTTTTTTTTTACCTTAATGACTACTCTAGTGAGAAAAGAGAAATAAAAGAGGTAAATCCCTTTTTTTTTGAATTTTCTAGACTTAATGTTCTATAACCTATTCCAAACTCAAGTTTAACGGATTTTTTTTTTTGGAAAAAAAAAAAATACTCTATTAATGAAAAAATCCTAAAAGAGAAAAAAAAAATTTTGACTTTTTTTTTTAGGAAAGAAATCTAAAAATAAATCAAAGAAAATCTATTTTGAATTTTCGTTTCATATCCTGAGGAAAGATTTCAAAACAAGAAATGAACAAGATAAAAAAAATATTTTTGGATTTTAAATTTTTAATTATCTAAGGGAGAAACTCTGAAAATAAACCAAAGAAAAAGTATGGTTTTTTTTCTATTATGTACAATGTCCAAAAGTTTCAGTAAAAATAAAAGGAATATTTTTTTATTTTTTTATTATTTTTTTCATTAATTTCCAAAGAGGAACTTCAAACGAAAATCTTTTTGGCTTTTGAAATTAATATATTAAAGAAAACTCGCAAAGAGATACCAAAAGAGAAAAAATATATTTTTTGACTTTTTAGTTCTAGTATCCTAAAGGAAATATAAAAGCAATTTTTTTGTTTTTGAGTTCTAGATACTAACTTCCTAAGAAGAAACACCACAAAAAATTATTTTTTTTAATTCTATTATTGATACTCTAAAGAAAACTTTCAAAGGAAATAAAAACGCAAAATCTTTTTTTATTTTTTTATTTATACACACATTTATTTCAATACAAAATATAGAAAATACAATAACCAAAGACCCGATATTAACGTACAAAATTAGAAGGTAAAAGGCAACATAAAAAGAAAAACAGACTCAAAACATCAAAAAAATAAAAAATAAATAAAAAAATAAAAGAAAATAAAAAATCTCCTCAAGCAAACTCCTGAATGAGTGATCCTGGATGGATGGTCCTGGGGCATCTGCCATGCTCATACTCCAATAAATAGACTCACACCTGTATGAGAAAGCTAAAACCAACACTATGAGAAACCTTACTGGAGCATTTGGGCTGCTCCTCCTTACATGCCCGAACAATTTGATCCTCGCTTCCCACATCTTGCCATCAACGGGAGTACGTGCACCTTCTCCCGAATATTATCATTCACGATCTTTTACTATAAGAGGTCTAATTTTCATAAGTTACAATGACACTATCAATTACCACTGAAAGCAAAGTAGTAATACTTGTCCAAATGGACCATTGAATTCAGCAATAATCAGGAAGGATGAACTTTTTGCAGGTTAAAACAATTCCACGATAAATAGCCACATGTTGATTTATCTTTGAACAAAATGTGACCTCTAACACTTCAACAATCTCCTTTAAGATTTAAGACTTATATACCAAGGCCATTACACCCAAAAGATCTCCCTTTTGTACCACAATGGCAGAAACAAGAAAACAACCCAATTCCAAAACTCCAAAATACATGAACTATCCATAACCAAACCTAACAGTAGTCATAAAGATCAATATCATCACTAACAGTTACAAATAAATTCCGAGAATTGCAGAAGCTCTAAACTTCCACCTAACTGTAAATGCTAAACAAAATCCAGAAGGGAGAGCAAAGTTCAAATCTCGACATCTTGTTGGGAACCTACTATTCAATTCTAAGCTATTTTGATGCCCTTTTTCCTGTTGTTGATATAATCAGTTGCAGCTCTAGCTTCCATCTTCACAGGCAATGGTGCTAAGAACAAGAAACCTTCAATTTCATTCTTATTGTCATCCTCATATCTAACATTCATTTCATTATAACCATCATCTTTTCTTGAAATGTATTCATTATCACTACTTCCACTATACTGGCCTCCAGCTTCTTCCTCGTCAACTTCAGCGTCATCCTTAGATAAAGTTCCAATTTTTCAACTCTTCTGCTAAGGTTTTTCATCAGCTCTATCTCAGCATCAAATGAATCTTGCCCATTTGCATTCTCTACAAAGCTCACATATGTCTTTTGTTTTGGTTTAAGACATGGTTGAGGCTATTTCTGCAAATGGCTTATGTGGCCAAAAAGGTGGCTAGAAGTGCAAAATTCGGCTAAGACCACGTAAAGTCAAGAACCTAAGATTTACTAGGAAGACTGGACCCTATGTGGGTTGCCTACATATCACGCCCCGAAAGACGAGAATCAAGTATGCGTAGTTCGGGCAAATTGGATACGGGCGAGAATTAAAAAAAACAACTAATGTAGAGAAACATATTTTTGCTCTTTCTTGAAAAAAGATGAAACATGCAAAACCTTTTTGGATTTTATTTTCCTTTTTTTTTTTGATTTTCTCAAAATGATGAAAAAGTGAATTTTTTTTTTTTTGAATTTTTCATGTGTATATTTTTTTTTTGTCTTTTTCCTTAATAAAAATTAAACAAAAAACATAACTTGCTTTATTTTCACACCTCACCCTCTTTTTTTCCTTTTTCTCATTTTTCATATTTTACTATTTTCCCCTTCTCTTTTTTTTCATTTGCCCTCAGCTATCCTTGGTCCGCCAAATGACCCTTTTACCCTTGAATAAATGCAACATGTAGCACATAGGATGCATTAAGATGGTCTGTATTTTGGGTACACCTGTCCTAGATGGACCCAACCCCTGTGTTGAGTCCCCTAAGTCAAAATGCACGTAATGCGGATAAGCGTTCCTACTAGGGATCTGGCATGAAGTCAAGTTATTCTAGGTTCAAATCCTGGGTATGTGTTCTAGACTGTGTACCCGAGCGGACAACTCGAGTCGAGGAGGGGGCTAAGTACAGGGGACCCGCAAGATCGTCCGGCTTAGTAACTTGTCTGGCCTCTTTCTTATTTCAAGGTATGACACTAACAGAATAGGGAGTCTCAACCAGTAAGCACTTCCCCGGAGGTGAGAAGAGAAGGGTTTCTGCACATTTATATATACAGTTTAAATAATATCAAAGCGGTAAAGCATTTAGCACATTTAGCAGGAAACATGTAGGAAAATCAGATAAAGCCAAATACAATAATTTGTCTAAGCTCGAATTCTGAACCCTGAACAAAATGCTCTGGGTTCTTTTCCCCAGCAGAGTCGCCAGAGCTATCACACCTCCTTTCTTACACTACTACACCCCGTGAAAGGGAGTAATAAAGGAGTTTTCCCAATTAAAGGACAGTCGAAATGGGATTTATTTAAAAAATTTAGAGTCGCCACTTGAGAGATTTATGGTGTCCCAAGTCACCGTTTGAATCCCGAATCGAGGAAATTATTGACTCTATTTAACAGTCCGCTAACCAGAAATCCGAGTAAGGAATTCTGTTAACCCGAGAAAAGGGGTTAGGCACTCCCGAGTTCCGTGGTTCTAGCACGGTCGCTGAACTGCTATATTTGGCTAAAATCTGATTTTTATACATGTTATCCTATAGTGCAATTTTAGAATTATTTACCGCTTTCAATTATATTTTTAAGAAATTGAACGTCGTTTAAAACATGTTTATGGATAATGTCACATGAAATGCACCCGGATCCTCGACACATTTTATTCAACATTTTGGGATTTGGATTTAGGTTGCATGAAATGCACACCCGAATTTAAGGAGGTAAAATTATTAAAAAGCACACCTAAAGTGACTAACGTGTTATTAACTTTGCGGAAGGCCATGAAAACTCTCTAAAATTGCACGTCCCAAATTCTAAATATTTTAAAGGCATAATTAAAGAGGACCACGCAATTTGTCAATTTTATTTGGCACGGCGCACCTCGATTTATTTTAAAGGATATTTAAGCTAAATCTCGGAGGGCCATAAACTAGGTGATTGTATAGCACACCTCAATTTTATTAAAGGGAAAAGTATTCAACTAAAGATGTTCATATTTAAAACTAATTCGAAATTAAGTATCACAACTACTCTTAAAGCTTGAGCCAAACAAACGAAAGAATTACCGGTACCACACTACTCTTAAAGCTTAAACCATTGGACAGTGCACAACAGACATAAACACAATGGTATTTGCTTTTCCGCACATAGGGCAAGTCAAGCAATTTCAGCATAACTGCTAAGGATAACGCAGCAACCAGGACCCACGTTAATCTTGTAAGACTCAACATTGACCCATAAACATGATATTAATTCTTCTTCGTTACCTAATTCTAACAAAAACCTATTCAATAGAGCTGTAAAGAAAATAACTTAAAATAAACGAGTGAGCAATTGTTACTAATAAATTGTAGTTCCAATGCTAACGAGAGCAACTGAAAATCCGCGTCACACCAACTCTCAAACTAAGAATGAAATCACCACATACACATATAAATAGCAAAGAACGAATCACCACATACACATATAAACAACACGAGTAACATAAACTAAGCAACATTATAGGTCAAGCAATGTACAAAATAAAAATCTAAAGTAGGAAATGACCTCTATTGAAGCTGAAGAAAGATCAAACCAAACATAAACCAACCCTGTGGATAGAGATCCAAAAACAAATAGAGGATGACGAGCAGAACCTCGATGACGACCTCGACGGCTCGATGATTGGAAAACTCTCATGTACTGTCATTGTTTCTACTGTATTTCCGGCTAGTTGGGTGTGTATGATTGCTGGCAACGTTGGTTTCGTGCTGCTGGTTCGTGAGGTGTTTGGTCGACGGGGTGGACTGGTTGACGACGGGGATGGAGATGATGAGGAAGACGAAAATGGTGGAGGGTGGTGCTGTCCGGCGTGGAAGGCTGCTGCTACTGATTCGACGGACAGCGACTGGAGCTTGGTTGTTCGTGAGGGAGCTGGAGACGACACTGGTGGAGATGTTCGTTTGGAGGAGACGTGAAGCAGCACGCAGCAGCAGCTGGTGGTTCAGGCGAGGTAAGGGTGGTCGATAGAAGGTGGTTGCTAGTGGACGACGGTCGAGGGGGAATGGTTTAGGGGTGCTAGGGCTTTTTTGTGTTAGTTTGTTGTGAAGAAGATGAATAGTAGTCTTCTTTGTGTGTAATGTCCAAAAATGTGTATCCCCCTCCCCCTCAATCTTACGGCTGAAGAGTATATGTCTATATGTAGATCTAGGCTTTTAGGATTTTAGGGTGTTGGGCCTAGTTTTGGGTATTGTGCTTGGGTTGTTATGGGCTAGGTCCGAATTTTGGGCCTAAAAATGGATTGTTTGAACCCAAATATTATTCTTTTCCCGCAATCGAGATAATAAACATGATCTTATTTAATTAATCCTACATAGGCAAAATTACTATTAAAATGAGACTGACAATTAAAACAAAACTATTTTTGGGTATTTTTTCAAGTTTAAAATGATTACAAAATATTAATGAAACTATATTCTAATTGTATTTTCGAAATTATATAAAGATAAAAAATAAGGTACTATTTTCGTATTTTTTAAGGATTATATTAAAATAAAAATAGGTTCAAAGGAACATATCCTTCTAAAAATATCTAATACATGATTAATACGCAACCATTTTTGTATTTTTTATTTTTATGATGAAAATAAAGTAAAGAATTCAAAAATAGTTGAAATAGCTATATTAGGCCTAAACTAAATATTTGCATGATAAAATGGGTAAAATTTCGGGGAGGGTCAAAAATCACATGTCAACAATCCTAGACAGACTAGCTACCAAGGAAAGACTTGCTAGATGGGGTACAATGGATGAAACAGTATGTTCTCTATGTCAGCGGAGCAATGAAACAGTTCAACATCTTTTCTTTGAATGTGATGTAACATGGGAATTAATGTCAGAAACTGCTACTGTGGCAAGGGATTGTGAGAAGGAAGAAGCAATGGCATGAAGAAATACAATGGGCAGTAGAGAAGGCAGCAAGAAATAGTGCAGGAGCTGAATTATACAGAGTTACTTTGGCTGCAATTGTTTATCATGTTTCGCAGGCTATGAATAAAAGTATATTTCAGAAGGAAAAAGTCAGTATTATGAGTATAGTGAAAGTGATAGTGCAGGAGGTTCATATATGAGCTCAAAGTTACAAAACACTGGCTACGTACCTAAGTAATTTGAACTGTTACCTAGTATAGTATAGAAAGAAATTTAGTTGATTAGGGTATAGTTTAGTATCCTTTCGTTGGGGCTTCATGTCCAACAAAGGATAATACAGAAACTTAGTCTCTTGGTATATATTCTAAATACTTACTTCGTAATAAAAGCATTTAATTACAAAACAAATCATGTGACCCCGACGTTTCTTTATCGTACAATGATATGTTGTTCCGACTGCGATCGGTACTTCTATTAATGGCAAGCTTGTCTTCTGTGTGGAAGCCTCTGCCACGGCCTTCAGTCCGCTCGTAGAGAAAAAATCGGCCCCTTGAAGTCCGTCTGTCTGTGTCATAATTATCTTTTGAATTTTATATGTTCTCATCTCGTCCTTTGGTCAATGATGGAAAACCAAAATGACCATGTTGGATCCTTATTACTCGTATCGGTTGTAGACATCCACCCTAGTCGTTACCTTGAAACTCAAGTAGAATTTCCTTCCATTTTTGGGAGACTTCTAAACTTCTCGGATTCAATCCTTTGGTGAATGCTTCAGCTACCCCTTCATCCGGGATAGCCGGGAGCAACAATATTTCCTTCTGGAATCGGGTAACAAACTCTCATAATAACTCGGACTAAAGGCTTTATGGGCCCAGCATGGGCCTTGATGAAAAAATACGCAAGCATTTCAAAGGAATATGTAGAATGCTCGGGTAACAATGAATAGCACATCAAAGCTCCCCTCATAAGAGTTTCTCCGAATTTCATTAACAACATAGATTCAATTTTGTGGGGAGATAGATCATTTCCCTTTAGTGCCGTTGTGTAGGTGATAATATGTTCCTAAGGGTCTAAAGTTCTTTCATACTTTAGCACTTCGAAAATTTTAAACTACTCCAGGATTAAATCTGGTGCAACACTCAGCTTGTACGAGAATTGAGTGTACTTCTTAGGGTTCGGGCCCTTCAATACTAGTGCGACGCCACATATTTGGTCCATGCAGGATTTTACTTCCCTTATAAATCGTAAAAGTTCATTCTTGAAAGGATCGTTCTGTCACGACCCCAAATGCCTCGGTCGTGATGGCGCCTATCACAGTACCAGTCAAGCCAACCAAACATTTACAACAACTGAATCTTTTATAAAAATCATTTTCTATTATCGAATAAGTCTCAAATTCTTCATATGAAATAGATGAATAAAATAGAATATGCGGAAAAACCAGTACATAATATGAACACAGCCCAACAATCCGGTGTCACTAGTCAAGAGCCTCTAAATACAACTCGAACTAACTAAATAATACATCATAAGTCTGAAATAAGAGAATACTAAGATAGGAAGGAGGAAAGCAGGGCCGCGTACGCGGTGCAGCTACGTTGCAGTCTCCGCTAAAGCTATGAGAGTGATGGACGCTCTCACTATGATGCTCGGGCTCCTGGATACGCACACAAGATGCAGGGAGTAACGTGAGTATGCCAACTCAGTAAGTAACTAAAGTAAATAAGGTCTGAGTGTAGCGACGAGCATTTAAAATCACATAAGAAGTTTCTACAGAATAATCAAGTCAAGTTCTGCAATTTAATAGCCAGTTACCTCATAAAACTCCAATTTTAATTCAAAATCCTCTGAAAGCATTAATTCAACTCTTTTCAAAGAGGCTCCGTATAAAAGAAGAGTGAAAAAAACATTAAAATCTCAAAGACAAGCCCCTCGGGCAAGGTATCACTCATAAGTATAGCCTCTCAGGCAAGTCTTTCAGTCACTCGTGACTTAGCTCTTGTCACACAGTACTCACACTTAGCACTCCAGCTCGATATTATCTCATAACTGTAATAATCATAATAACCACTGCGGCATGTAGCCCGATCCATAGTTTATAGTCGACGATGCTCACTAGGGGTGTACAGACTCCAGAGGGGCTCCTACAACCCAAGCGTCATATTGCTGCAACGCGTAGCTCGATCCAATATATATCGCCACGGCGTGTAGCCCGATCCATATGTGTATCGCGGCAGCGTGCAACCCGATCCATATATATATATATATATATATATATATATAATATCGTTGCGGCATAAAACACGATCCATAATAGATATATAATCCTCAACATTAGGTCTTCAACCTATCTCAGTCATTAACCTCATGGCCACTCGGGTATATCGGTAAAAATTAGGGAACTCTGTCAAAATAGTTTTTTTTCATATATATTAAGAAATATAGTGATGAAACCAGTTTTTAACAAATAACAGGTAAAACATGACTGCGGATATGCTTTCAAATCAAATAGAGTGAGGAAAGTAGCAAAAATACCCCTAAGGGTCTAAACAGATCGCCACAAGGCCCCAAACACGGTATACAACCCAAGGTATAGTATATATCTCTAAAATACAAAATATCAAAAGGTTTCAAATCAAACACGCAGATTAATAGCCTCTACGGGACAGACCAAGTCACAATCGCTACCAGTGCACGCCCACATGCTAGTCACCTAGCATGTGCGTCACTTCATTTATCAAAACAATACGAAATATCGGGGTTTCATACCCTCAGGTCCAGATTTACAATGGTTCCTTACCTCAAACCAGATGAAGTACTACTCCGCGATGCCCTATCTCTCGGCTCGACCTCAACTCGTGACGAATCTATCAAAAATTAGAATCATGATGTAAAAATATGCTAAAGGAACGAAGACCATGCGAAAATAATCAAAATACAACACAAATCCCAAAATTGGCCAAACCCGGCCACCGGGCCCATGTCTCGAAATATGATGAAAATTACATCAATAAACTCCTTATCCTCCCAAAAAATTACATACACCAAAATTACCAAAATCCGACCACAAATGACCCCTCAAACCCCTAATTTTTGGTCTCCAGTTACCAAGCCCTAAAACCCCAATATTGCTACTGATTTTCTATAGATTTCAAGCATACAAATGTTAAAAATCATCATAGAAACAAGTTTAGGGTCCAAAAACCTTACCTCTACTAAATCCCCTTGAATTCCTTCTTCAAATTTCTCCCTCAAGCTCAAACCCGAATGAAAATGGTGAAGAACAACTCAAAAATCGCGAAGGAGGGTTTATATACTTGCTGACCCAGGGTTTTCCCACATACGGTCCATTTTACGCATTTGCGGAGCCTCTTCTGCGGTCAACCAAATTGCTCATGCGGTTTTCACTTAACCCCCTGGAACCGCACCCGCGCATGCCCATCTGCACTTACGGTCTCGCAAAAGCACTGAAACATCTGCACCTGCGCCTCCAAATCATCTCGCCTAATTCTACATCTGCGCCCACTGAACCGCTTTTGTGGGCCCGGACTTAAGGTACCCAATCCGCAGGTGTGGTTATGATAAGATCTTCAGCACTTCAGCTGTTAATTCCAACTCCAAACCTCCCGTCAACCACCCGAAATCACCCCGAGGCCTCCGGTGCCTCAACCAAAATTATGAAAAAGTCATATACAGCTATCCAAACTTATACCAATCTTCAAAACACCTAAAACAACGTCAAATAAACAAAATAACATCGGATTGAAGCCTGAGGTTCCAAAAACTTTTGAATTTTGCTTTTGATCAAAAAGTCTATTAATCCTCATCCGAATGACCTGAAATTTTGCGCACACATTACAAATGAAACAACGGACCTACTCCAAATTCCAGAATTTCATTCCGATCCCTATATCAAAACCTTCGCTATCAACTAAAAAATGCAAAAATCTATTTTCGCAAATTCAAGCCTAAATCTATTCCAGACCTCCAAAACACATTCCGATCATGCTCCTATGTCCCAAATCACCTCCCGGAGCTATCCAAATCATAAAAACCGAATTCGGAGATCGTTTGCTCACAAGTCAACTTCCGATTGACTTTTCCAACTAAAAGACCAATTTAAGAGACTAAGTGTCTCAAGCCTCACTAAAACTATTTCGAACACGAACTAACCAACTCGATACCATATAATACGACTAAACAAGACATAAAGAAGCAGAAATAGGGAAAACGGGGTGATAATTCATGAAACAACCAGCCGGGTCGTTACATGTTCTCATTATTGAGAACACATTCGCTCCCGCTCATCGGAGCCAACTTCATCCCCAGGAGTGTTGATATTTACCCTCTATGTTGTTTGGTTTGCAAAAAGATCGGGAGGAACTAGATCTCGCCTGTTTGTATTATTCGAAGGCCCTAATGGCCCCTGACGCCTGCTTTAACTTCGTCCTGACCTTGTCTTATCAGGTGAGATGGCCTAGAATGATCGCCTGTTACTCTTGCAAGACCCTTACCGCGTTAACGACATTCTCCTCATTTGCATCATCGAGAGTCACCTCCTGAACATCTAGAGGATACTGCCTGTCATGCATTGGTGTGGCATCATTCCCATTATTGTGGGTTTCACTGATTAATCGCACAAAATGAGGTCGAGCTCCTTGAACCTCAGGGTTGTACGTGTTGTTAATAGTATTATCTATCATTTCTTATAATTTTTTTCTAAGACAAAATAATCAAAGCACATTAGTAAAAAAAGTCGAGGACAGATTTAAATGCGGGTGTCTAGGAACTATGATGGGTGCCAAACTATTTACCCGTAAAATAGTACAGTTGAACTTATTCGTGGTTTCTAGAGAAATGCTTAATTTGATCCTAAAAATAATAAAATAAACAAATAATTATCCAATACTTAGCCTTAGAAAGTAGATGAAATAGCAGGTGTGGCAATTTTGCGAACAAAGTTTTCGGCATAACAACGATGAAATCGAGAAATAAGAAAGTCTAATTGTGTTAAGCTTTGTATAGAATGTAGCGTAAGTTTGGTAGAAAATTCGTCTCCTTTACAATGATAACTAAGCTCACTATTTATAGTTGTGTTTCATGAAGGAGGTCCTAGGATCGTGCCCTGCTTTAATATCAATTATGAGGGTCATTGATAAAGATGTAACAATGGACATAAATACAAAATTCCCTATGACGGGTCGTTGGTCTTAATGCTGCAGAATATTCTTTATGAAATTCTACTGGGCGTAAGGCATTTAACACACTTCTATGAACGTTATTCCTTTTGGGTGACAAGCGGAACATCTTTGTTCGGTCTTCATCCATCCTCGTCATGGGTTCCACGTGTCCTTCCTTTAGATGACCGCGTGTCATATCATATTTTACCCTACAAAATTACAATGGAATAAGACCCCTCTATTTATAGAAAAAGAGTGACATAACCACCAAGTAATAATCCCTAAAATCTCTAAAAAATATAGACATTCACCTTAAAAAAAATAATATTTATAACACTCCCCATTGAATGTATATCCAACAGATAATTTTTCTCGTTAAAACCTTAACTAAAATAAAATTCAATTGGAAAAACTCTATATAAGGAAAAAGAGTACACATGTTAAGAAATACACCTTTTGGTTGCCTCGTTAAAAACCCTACAAAGAAAACCCAGTGGGACAAAACCTTTTAAGGGAAAAAGAGTACAACATGTATTATGTCCCCATAATAAGAGCATCAATTGACATCCTTGAGCCTACACATCCCAATCTTGTACACTAGTTTCTTTGAAGTTGACGTTGGTAGAGATTTTGTGAACAAATCAATCATATTATCACTTGAACGAATCTGTTGCACATTGATATCACCATTCTTTTGGTGATCATGCGTAAAAAATAACTTTGGTAAAATGTGATTTGTCATATCTCCTTTTATGAATCCTCCCTTCAATAGGTCTATACATGTTGCATTGCCTTCATACAAAATTGTGGGTTTGTCACACTTCAAACCACATTTATCTTGAATAAGATGTATTATAGACCTCAACCATACATATTCTCAACTTTCTCCATGAATGGAAATTATCTCAGCATGATTAGATGAACTAGCCACGATTAATTTCTTACTCGATCGCGAAGATATGGCAGTGCCTCTATATGTAAATACATAGCTGTAGTGGGAAAAATTGAATTTATATATATTGAAGTGATTGAAAGATAACACGTCATGACATGTAAACTTGTCAAAGAATGATGATCAGCAAGGAATAATTAAAGAGGCACGAGATACAATAGACATGAGTAGAGACACGAGCAGAGATTCAAAAGACTCGGTGCTCGTACCTATTTCCGTTCAAAGGTTAAAGAAAATGAACCTGATAGCAAAAGAGGGTACAGATACACTATTTATTATGCATTAAATACTGAAAACGTTAGAGAATCAGTATTGAATTAAAATGATTACCATTTATAACGTAGCATTAAATGCCTTTAATTGTCTATAATAACCTTATTATGACAAAGGCAAAATGTATCTCCTAGAAATAACTATAAAAAGGAGGAGCCCGATCATTTGTAAAGACACGGAATACTACTGGAATATATTGATTTATTTTGCTTTATATTCAACTTTATTTACATCCATTATCCTTATTTCTATTTGATTATCAGTAACCTGAGTTATTCTAGAATAAGCTTTGGTCGAAATTCCACTTTTTGGTTAAATAAATTGGTTCCATTGCATGGAATCTGATAATCGTTTTGCTTTCTTAAGTTAATTATCTCATCAAAAAACTTAATATGTCGAATATCAACGACAATAGTCAACAAGGTCTTCAACGACAAGAAAATAATGCAGGTGACATGACTCCAACTCCTTCACCATATGAGTCACAACGTCAATCACGGGAAGGAACTCCAAATGGCTATAAGACAAACAATGGAATTGAAAATCAAAATGGGGTCAAGGCAATTCAAAATGCTGGAGTTGTAAAAAAACAAGCACTCGATGATGCCTTAAAGAATCTGATTGCTCAGCAAGTCAGTAATGTGTTCCGTGCTTTTACTAGTCAGTTGCCAGTTGCACCACCAACACTAACTCTGAATCAGAATACATTCAAAAACCCACGCTATGGGCTCGTGCATTCAGGCACTGGTGGAACTCCAAGCAAGTCTCGTGATGGAGAACCAGGTAACATAGTTAATTCTGGTTTACAAAATTTAGTTCTAACCCTGCAGAAGCAGCTCAAGGAACAAAGAGATTGCATAGAGCAAATACCTAGACTACCACTTGTTATCAAAGGAATAGACATGGACAAATACTCACAAAAATCATGGAAGCCAAGTGCTACTCCAGTGCCTATTCCACAGAAGTTTAAAATGCATGATATTCCAAAGTATGATGGCACAACCGATCCACCAGATCACATGACTGCATTCTCAACTGACGTGAATGGAAAGGACTTAACCGAACAAGAAATCGAATCAATATTGGTCAAAAAATTTGGTGAAACACTCACCAAGGGAGCATTGACATGGTATTCCCTCTTACCCAAAAATTCCATAAATTTATTTGCTGAGCTTGCAGATTCATTTATCAAAACACATTCGGGAGCTCAAAAAGTTGGGAAAATAATGGAACATATTTTCAAAATCAAGCAAGGGGGTTTAGAGTTGCTTAGAGAGTTCGTGGATAGATTCTAGCGTGAAAGAATGACGTTACCACATGTACCAGACAACTGGGCAGCTATAGCCTTTACCAGTAATTTGAATGAAAAAAGCTCAGAAGCCATGTAGCGACTCAAGGAAAGTCTTCATGAATTCCCAGCAATAACTTGGAATGATGTTTACAACAAATACAACACAAAGCTATGGATAGCAGAAGCTATTATCTCGCGATCTTAAAAAGAGGAAAAGCTGAGTTTGAGACGTGCAAAAATTGAAAAAAGGTCCGGTAAAAATATATAGAAACTATGGGCCCACCTGGAAAAGATTCACGATCAACATAGGACAATTCAAGGTATGATCATAGATCGAGGAATAGAGAGTCTGGTTCATCATCAAGGTTTGGGAACGATCGAAACACAGGAGAGACGCGAGATGATAATAGAAATTTGAAGGCAAGATTGGGCGATAATAATTTTAATGTCAGCACTTTCGAGCTCGTAGCCATTTTAAGAAGCATGGATGATAAGGTGCGGTTGACAAAAGAAATGAGATCAAATCCAAACTGGGGCAATCCTGAACAATGGTGCAAATTTCAGAACGATCATGGCCATAAAACAGCAGATTGTAGATTGCTACAAGGGTAAGTCGACCATCCACTGAAGCAAGGGTATTTACTGAATTATTTAGTAAAAAGGGTAAGAAAGCATACACGAAGAACAGGCAAGAACCCCCTAAACCTGCTTCTCTAAAAAGGACTGTTAATGTTATAAGCAGGGGCGAGGAAATCAATGTCGTAACATATACGACAGTCAATAAAGTTTCTAAAGTTACAGTTATCCACGGGAAGCGGGATCAACACGCTTTGGAGGAAGAGAGTATTACACTCGATGATACGGATGCGAACGGCATATTAACTCCACACAACAATGCACAAGTAATTTCCCTACTTGTAAATGATACTAATGTGAAATGAGTTTCGATTGATCCAGGTAGTTCCGTGAACATTATTTTTCTAAGAGTACTAAGTGAGATGCAAGAAGCAAACTGGTACGTAAGGCACATACCCTATCCGGCTTCAATAATTCGAGCATTGTGACAAAAGGGGAGTTAGTACATACAACATTCACAGAAGAAGTGGTAAAAGATACAAATTTTCAAGTGGTAGAGATGGAAATGGCCTGCAATATGATTCTCGGAAGACCATGGATTCATGAGATGGAAGTTGGTCTATCTACCTTGCATTAAGTTATGAAATTCCCATCACCATAGGGAATACGTCAAATTTGTGAGGATCAACAAACTTCCAGGAGCATCAATTCTGTAGCAGATTCAAGTATGAAAAAAAAGAAAAGTAGCAATTATAGAGTCCAGTTGAGGATATCACACCACAAACCTTAACTGAACAAGGGCGAATAGATGTGAATAGATGTGGACTCAAGGCCCGATTCCATTCAAGAGCCAGAAGAAAATGAAAATATCAAAACAGCGATTAAAGAACTAGAAGCTGCAGAGTTGTTTGACCAATGTCCTGAGAGAAGAGTTTATATTAGGGCCAACTTAAGCCACGACATGAAAGGTAAGTTGATTGAATATTTAAAAACTAACATAGATTGTTTTGCCTGGTCCCATTCCGATATGACAGGAATACCCCGGGAAGTAGTGACTTACAAGTTAAATGAAGAGCCATCGTATCCACCTGTCAAACAGAAAAACAGAAAGCAAGGGATGTTCAAAAACCAGGTGATTCAAGATGAGGTACAAAAACTATTAAAAATTGGGTCTATCCGCGAGGTAAAGTATCCTAATTGGTTAGCCAACACTGTAGTAGAACCGAAAAAGAATGGCAAATGGCGAGTTTACGTAGATTACACCGACCTTAATAAAGCATGTCCTAAAGATTCTTTTCCATTACCACATATAGATCAACTAATTGATGCTACTACAAGACATGAATTGGTAAGCTTTTTAGATGCATATTCAAGGTAAAATCAAATCAAAATGGATCCCCTAGATGAAGAAAAAACTTCATTTATAATAGACAGAGGGACTTACTGTTGTAAATTAATGCCTTTTGGTCTCAAAAATAATGGTGCCACGTACCAAAGATTGGTGACCAAAATGTTTCAAGAACATTTAGGAAAAACTATGGACAACTATATAGATGATATTATTGTCAAATCTCAAAAATCAAGAGATCATATATTCCATTTAACTGATATATTTCAGATTTTACGAAAATTCAATACGAAGCTAAATCCCGAGAAATGTGCATTTGGCATTTCATCAGGTAAGTTTTTGGGTTTTCTTGTTTCTTACCGTGGTATTGAAGTAAATCCTGCGCAGATTAAAGCCATTGAAGAAATTCTTGACATGCTTACATATAAGAAAGAGGTGCAAAGACTAACATGGAGAATTGCAGCTTTGGGAAGATTTATATCCAAATCATCAGAAAAACGTTTTAAGTTCTTTTCAGCTCTTAAAAAGCAAGACCAGTTCGAATGGTCCAAGGAGTGTCGACAAGCGCTCAGAAATCTGAAGGCATATCTATCAAATCCACCATTTCTCGCACAACCAAATGACGGGGAAAAGTTACTTATTTAATTATCCATTTTAGAAGTACCGGTGAGTGCTCTTTTAGTTCGTGAAGACCAAGGTAAACAATCTCTAATTTATTATGTTAGAAAACTGTTGTCGCGCCCCTTTTTTCTCGTAAAATCGGGTTTATGATATTTAGGAGGACAACCCATTCCTTTTTGGGAATTGGGTTTTTAAATTTAAGAGTCACCACCTAATAATTAAGTGTATTAGGACTCTAAGAGGGTTTTCGTTTGGAAACCAGAGATTTGGGTAAGGGCTAGAAATTATCTCGAGGGGAAGGTGTTATGCACCCCTCAAGATCCACTAGTGTGGTTTCCGACCATGCTAAAATTGTGACTTCATGTACAAGTAACATATAGGCAAACAAGGATTTGAAATATGAGGGATTGTCACATAATGGCTGCAATTAAGCTAAAGTTTGAAGAAGCAAAGAAAGCTGAAATTTTGAGGAAATAGTTCAAAAATTCTGAAAAGTGACAAACAAATCAAAGGAAGGGAGGGATCCTAGGTTTAAAAATAATATGGATCACATCAATGCAATACTCGGTAATCACTCCTCAAAAGAGGGGCTACACATGGTATTATCTCACCGGTCATCATATCCATATCTACCCTTTCCCACCCCGTTGAGGTATTAAACGCAGAATGGTTTTGTTACTTATTGCATGCTAATACACGCCACAATCCTATCAGTCCGGAGACATTTAGGACTACTAGTCCTAAAGGGAAGGGAAATTTGGGTTTTATATGGTTTAAAAGGATAAAATTCTAAAGCGAAAAAACAAAAACACATAAAGCGGATTATGGGAAACACATAACAACTTAAAAAGCTCAGATAGGCCTCCTCACTTAAACATAGGTTGTTTAGCATGTGTTGCAGATACCGGTTATGGTCTGAGTTAAGCTTAAATAGTAAGGAGGCAAACTGGTTTATTACATATTTCAGATAAGAAATCGGAATCAGACCTGCTTGCTGGCTGGAATTAATAGAGTCTGATTCAATTAACTAATTTACCTTATAGCTTGCCTAGGTGAATCCTATAGGCATGGTATCTAAATACGAGAGAAAGATACTGATTTCAGAAGCAGATTTATAAACAGCAGGAACATAAATTCTGCAAGCGTTTAAGGACTATTATTACCAATTTTAAACCTATAAATGAGTTGAGGGATTTAGATTGGTTGATTACTCCTATAGGCATGCTTTCTAAGCGTGACTGATTTTAACCTTTATGGAAACACAGACATCTTATAGGCATGGTGTCTAGAATACTGATTTTATTATTAAACTTGTATATCATTTTCTTAGTGATGGATGTGTATGCAGAATTTAGGGAGCCCTATAGACATGCTTTTTATATGATGGGCAAAAATGCAACATCCTATAGACGGGTTCTCTATATGAGATGCAGAAATGCAGAAGTGACTGACATGATATATTATGTATGAAATGCAGAACTTATAGGCATGTTATAGACATGGCTTTCTAAAAATACAGAAGTGCAGAACCAAAAATAGGATTTCTATATGAAAATGTAGAAGTGCAGAACTTAAAACAGGATTTCTATATGAAACTGCATAACTTAAAGCAGGATTTTTGTATGAAAGTACACAAGTAATACCTAATGAACATGATATCTACCCTTATGCATACACTAAGTAATCCTACCCTTTTCATTATAAACCCCATGAGTTATTACAAATTATTACAACCCAGAATAAACATAGAAAAGTAAGAAAAATACATCAGAAAGCTAAAAGCCCAACCAAGGACAGCCTGATTCAGACTTCTATCTAAAGCATGAAGTAAACCAACTCCAAAGATCAAATTCCAAAGCCTTTCTCTTATTAGGGATGTGTCAGATTTCCCTAAGAGTCTCTAGTGGACTCCAGGTAGTGCTTACACCCAAATATATATTGCAGAATTATATTAAAGTGCAGTGTGGAAGGGACAGCCCTCAAATGTCCAAGCTGAGAGGGAGCTCAAGGTCCCAAAGCAAGTCTCATAGGAGGGGGGCAGAACATAGAATCTAAGAGAGAGTATAAGTGCATAGAAGGGATTTTGGGAAAAGCCATGACAGGCTGGTGGTCATACCCGTCAATTAGGAGTGCTGGAACACCACTACCAGCATGTTAGCCACATTGTTTGGGAGTTAGGATCCATTAAAAGATCAAGTCCATACATGAGAAACATTTGGGATATTGCCAGGCCTGAACTTTAACACAAACACATAGAAGGGAATAAGGGTATAGGGAATTCACAACAACAACAAATGCAAAGAGAACAACATATTCAATACTGAACATAAACAACAAAGTAGACAAGATTGTAGAAACTATAAGCAAATACATAGGGATGAGGCTAAAAACGAAATTAGAACATACCAGTTTAAGGGAAACAAAGAAAGAATAGCAGTAGTAAAGCCAAATTGCAAACACATAGCTAGAAGATTTCAGAAGAGAGTGAGGGTGCAAGAGTATTGAAGTTGAAAGTGTTCAGTAAGTGTTGTGTGTTAGAGTATTGAACTCAAGATGTCTTAAAGTGCTGAAAGTCCGTGCCCTTTATAGTGCAGAAAGAAAGTAAGAAAAAGGTAAGAAAATAGTTCTGAAATCAATCACATAAGGTCTCCCTTTAATTAATGGATTCTGATTTCAAACGGACAAAATAAATAAGGAAAGAATTTGATCAAAATCTTTTTCAAAGTAGTACAAGAAGGGAAAACACACAGAAACTATTTCAGGAAAGAGTTTGATAGCAACACGGTTTGTGCAAATAAGGAAAAGCAATCAATCAACAGCCAATAATAATCGAAAATTGAGTTTTGGTATGAATGAATCTAACTAGAAAAGGTGAAGAAAGGTTTAATTAAAGAAAATCAGTAACAATCAATCGAACCTTATTATAAGTATTTCTGAATCAACCACAAATTGGAAAAACCATTTTTTGAAGGAAGATTTCCTCATATATAAAGCATACAGACATGTCAAACAATAAAGAACTGTCATGCTAATTTGAAAGAATCTAGTATAGAAAAGTTCAAAGTCACAAACAAAGAGGCTCAAATTCAGCACATAGACTCAGACTTAGTTTGAGAGAATCCAGGGTTCCATAATAGAACCCTAGTCTAAACACAAGATCGAACTTGCCAAAAACCCCAAATCTAAGGGTTCTCAACTCGAATCAGATGTAGAGACAAGAACACAAATATGAAACAGGCTTAGAGGTCTCTTTCAGAGACTCATGAGAAGACAAACAGGTAAAATAGCAGGTTCAAAACAAACATAGTGAAAAAGCTAATTTGAAGCATAAAGAACATGTTTTAAGAAAAGCTTGGAACTTAAAAAAGTTCAAAAGACAAAGAGGTAGTATAAATTTAAGGAAACAGTAGATGAAACATGTTTATAAAGCACTCAAACAAAGTTCAGAAGAAGGAAAATAAAGAACTAAGAGCTTAGTAGAAAATATGGTGAAGGAACACGGAGGTAAAGGAACACATGAGATAAATGTGTGAAAGCACGATATAGAAACTAGTAGAAGAAAGAACGGAGCACAATAGAAGAATATGCATAATAAAGCAAAGATAAGAACACAGGAGAACGATATAAGAGGTAGAAAAGAGAACATAAAATCATATTATCGACAGATTTACACAAAGAAAAGAAGAAGAGGAGTCCGAAAACATTTTAAAACTTTTTCAGAAACCCTAAATCGAAGAGAAACAAATTTTGAAAGAAAAGATTGGTGAAAAAGTTTTAAAACTCCAGTTGATCACAGATATATCATAGATTCAAGAAAACAACCAGAGAAAACCTTGAATAGCTTAGGATTTCAGAGAAACCCTAGAAATGAGAAAGGATTGGAAGAAAGTCCGATCTAGAGTCGAAGAGGTCAGAAATAGGCTGCTGATGCTTGGATATGCCATAGCAAGGCCGGAGAGGCCATAGAACCTTGAATCTGTAGAGATCCGAAAAGACGCCATTGAGGTCAGACCTCGAAACTTCGAACACCCATGGTTTAATGGTAGAGGGGGGTGAGTACAGGCCATCCACAGCCTGAGAAGCCATGGATTCCGATGAGGTTATTGTCGGAGAGGATGAGAGAGGCTAGGGTTCCATGGAACCTTCGAGAGAGTTTGAGAGAGGGAGAGTCTCCAAAGGCGGCCAATAGAATGAAATGGGGTAATTAGGGTATGGTTAGGTGAAATAAAAAGGAAAGGGGCAATCGTGGCCGTTGATCAAAAGGATCAACAACTTGGATTAAAAGAAAACCGGGCGGGTTGGATAAATCGGTTAAGGGGTTGGGTTAAAATTGAAATTGGGCCGGTCCAATTTGGGGTTTAGATTGGGTCAATTGGAGGCTAAAATTGAAATGTAATGGGGCTACAATTGAAACGAATTGGGGCTATATATTAAATAGCCAAATTTCCCTTTTATTTTATAAAAAAATAGTAAAAATGTTTTTGAATTTAAAATTAAAAGTACTGAATCAGTAAGTAATATATAAATTTTAATTTAAAAATACTGAAACCAATTTTGTAATTATAAAATGCTATTAATCTTAAAATAGGCTAAAATTACAATTATATGCAATTTAGCTTTTAAAATGCCAAATAAATATATAAAAATATAAAAAAAATTACCTTAACTATATTTTGGTATAATTTGGGAATAAAATAATTTTTTCACAAAAATGGATAATTTTGGTAATAATTATTGATTTTGTACTGCTAAAATGGACAATAAATTGATTTTAAAAATCTTCTAAAATTTGGAAAAATAATTTAACACTTGGGCAAGCTTATATATGAATATATATGTTATTTTTAAAGTATTTTGAATATATGAAAATACACAGGAAAAAATTGGGTATCAACAGCGGCCCCTCTTTACCCGGGAAGGATGAAAGAGTTATCGGGTAAAGATATGATGGCCAATTTGACCGAACGAAATGGTTTGAAGAGTTTGACCGTGCTTCGGTTCCTGAGATTCCTACATATCCTTGGTCTTACAGGAATCTGGCCATATGTAGTTTAGGATCCATCGGTGGAATATGCTGATGGAGGTTTTACAAGAACGAATGATGCATTCAGATCAGGAAGGATAGTTAATGTATAATTAGAGCTGTGGGAACTGGAGCGGGATCGATCCTGCTGAGACAGCCATTGATAGCCGTTTTACCTGCAAATGAACAATACAAATGTATGTGGTGAAAAATTTAAACATGATGCAAGTTCCCGTTGGACCATGAATGCTGTCTTTGGACGGTTAGGTTGTCATCCTCAGACCATGACATCCTGGGCCATGAAGCGTATGAAGCGTATATTAAAGGATTCGCAGGATATGAAATGATGTTCTCAGGCTATGAGAATGATGCCTCCGAACCATGATGCCTTTGAATAATGATACGCAAGAGATAAAAGTGGGGTCCTCGGGTCATGGCATGGCGTTCTCGGGCTATGAAAATGGTGCATCCCAACAATGATGCCTTTGGACAATTTGGCGATCTTTCAGCCCATAAGATGTAAAAAGGTAGTGACTTTTTAGCCCATGCAATGCAATAAGCGGCGATCTTTCATCCAAATGCAAGGTAAATAAGTGGGGATATTTCAGCCGATATAGATGTAAATAAAAGTGACAATATTTTAGCCAATGCAAGATGTGAATAAGGGGGGCGATCTTTCAGCCAAATGCAAGGTAAATAAATGGTGAAATTTCAGCTGATGCGAGACATAAAGATAAAGGGTGGCGATATTTCAGCCATGCAAGATGGAGGTAGCGCTTAACCTCGGAAGGCAGAATAGTAGCCTTATGCAATGCAAGGAATGCAATATGAAGGTAGATCTTAAACTCGAAAGGCAGAATAGTAGCCTTATGCAACGCAGGAAATGCATATGGAGAAAGAGCTTAGTCACGGAAGGAAGAATTGTAGCCTTATGCAATGCAGGAAATGTAGATGGAAATAGAGCTTAGTCTCGGAAGGCAGAATGGTAGCCTTATGCAATGCAGGAAATGCAGATGGAGACAGAGCTTAGTCTCAGAAGGCAGAATGATAGCCTTATGTAATGCAAGAAATGCAGATGGAGACAGATCTTATCTCGGAAGGCAGAATGGTAGCCTTATGCAATGCAAGAAATTAAAGGCGAGTAATAATAAAATTTCTTAATTGATAGCTGATAGCAATATTGCGGTTACAGGGGACATTGTGCATGGATTGCTATTGTAGGTAAGTGATGGTTCTGAGAGTCGTACTATTGAAAAGTATGGATGTATAAATGTATTCATTAATTTTGTTACTCGGGTGCCTGTATCCAAAGAAAAATTGTGAGTTTTGTAAAGGGGGAGGGTTAGTTCGTATCCCCGCTGATTTTGCTTGGATCGCTCAGCTCTGCTTTGGTGATACTGTATGTTTTCCTAGGATAGCGTTGCTAAACAAAGCAATTTTGATAATAGACATGCATTGTTTAATAAAAAATATGACATAAATATATAACCAAAAATAGTTTTCTTCGGATGAACCGACGACTGCGATGTGGTTCAAGACATTGTAACCTCTCTTACCTCGGAATTTTGAGGGTCCTCCTCAAAATTTTTCCCCAGTTTACTAGGTTGCTGCTTCTGACGACTTCCTGCGATAAATGGCTAAAATCAACTTTGGAATTTTGAGGGTCCTCCTCAAAATTCTGCCCCAGTTTCTAATAGCAGGGGACAATTAAATTTTTTTATTGAATTGTGATCGAACCCATATGTCTGCCTACGTATCCTCTCTTAAATGGGAATCAGGTCAGGCGTAGTTCAAAATACATCATATAAGGAAATCGTAAATTTTACACATAGTATCGCTTGACTGCGTCTTAATGAATCGACTTTGGCCAAACTTCTTTGTCAATTTCTACGAGTATAAGGGCCCCTCCAGTTAGAACACGGGTAACCATGTACGGACCCTGCCAGTTGCGAGAGAATTTCCCTTTGGCTTCATCTTGGTGCGAGAAGATTTTCTTTAATACCAGCTGTCCAGGTGTGATTTGTCTTGGCTTGACTCTTTTATTGAAGGCTCTCGCCATTCTGTTCCGATGAAGCTGACCGCGGCAAACTGCATTCATTCTCTTCCCTTCTATAAGAGCCAATTGCTCGTAACGACTTCTCACCCATTCAGCGTCGTCGAGCTCAACTTATCGTATGATACTTAAAGAAGGAATTTCTACTTCAACATGAATGACTGCCTCTGCACCATGTACCAACATGTATGGAGTTGACCCAGTTATGGTACGGTACCCCAATAAAGCAAATTCTAACTTCTCATGCCACTGTTTATGCCTTTCTATCATTTTCCTCAGTATCTTCTTAATATTGTTATTGTCGGCTTCTACGACTCCATTCATCTGAGGTCTGTAAGTTGTAGAATTTTTGTGCCATATTTTGAATGTTTCACACATGGCCTTCATCAGGTCACTGTTGAGATTGGAACCATTATCAGTGATGATTGATTCTGGAATCCTGAATCGACAAACAATACGGTCGCGGATAAAATCTGCCATGACTTTCTTACTCACTGCCTTGTAGGATGCTGCTTCAACCCATTTGGTAAAATAATCAATTGCCACTAAGATAAACGTGTGCCCGTTGGAAGTAGGGGGCTCGATTGGTCCGATAACATCCATTCCCCAAGAAGCGAACGGCCATGGTGAGCTTGTCGCATGAAGATCATTTGGAGGCACCCTTATCATGTCTGCATGTATCTGACAATGATGGCACTTTCGGACGTACTGGATGCCATCTATTTCCATAGTCATCAAAAAATAACCTGCCTGGAGTATCTTCTTAGCTAAGACAAAACCGTTCCTATGTGGACCACAGGTCCCCGCATGAATTTCTCCTAGCAGTTTAGATGTTTCCCTTGCATCAACATATCTTAGCAATCCCAAATCTGGAGTCCTCCTATACAAAATTCCTTCACTGTAAAGAAATTGTTAGATAACCTCCGAAGTGTGCGCTTTTGAGTGGGATTTGCAAGCTTTGGGTATTCTCTTTATGCCAAGTATTCCTTGATATCATGAAACCAAGGTTTTCCATCTACTTCTTCTTCAACATGATCATAGTAAGCTCGCTGATCATAGATCTTTACAGGGATAGGATGAATGACATTCTTGTCTGGGTGATATATCATGGATGATAGGGTATCCAATACATTGGCAAACATATTTTGAACTCTGGGAACATGTCGGAACTTTGTCTTTGTGAACCTCTTTCTCAATTCCTGTACATGATGAAGATAAGGGAGTATCTTGGAGTTCTTGGCTACCCATTATTCTCGGACCTGATGTATAAGCAAGTTTGAATCCCCAATCACTAGCAGTTCTTGAATTTTCATGTCAATGACTATCTTGAGCCCTAAGATTCAGGCTTTGTACTCGACAATATTGTTGGTGCATGGGAACCTGAGTTTAGCAGACACTGGATAATACTGGCCAATTTCTGATACTGGGACTACTCCTATGCCAACTCCTTTGAAGTTTGCTGCTCCATCGAAAAACATCCTCCAACCATCATAGGATTCTGCAATATCTTCCCCTATGAAGGATACCTCTTTGTCAGGAAAATATGTCTTTAGGGATTCGTATTCTTCGTCTACGGGATTCTCAGTGAGATAATCTGCCAAAGCTTGTCCTTTGATTGCCTTCTAAGTTTTGTAGATAATGTCGAATATAATTAACAGGATCTACTACTTGGCTAGCTTGCCAGTGGGCATGGGCTTTTGAAAGATGTACCTCAGCGGATCCATTCTTGATATAAGGTATATGGTGTAGGCATAGAAATAGTGCCTCAATTTCTGAACTACCCAAGTAAAAGAACCACAGGTGCGCTTTATCAAAGAATATCGGGCCTCGTATGGGGTGAACTTCTTGCTAAGATAATAAATGGCCTGCTTCTTCCTCCCCATTTCATCATGTTGCCCCAGAATGCAACCGAACGCTCTATCCAATACTGCAAGGTAGAGTAAAGGGGTCTAACTGGCTCGGGCAGGACCAAAAATGGCGGTGTTGACAAGTACTCTTTCATTCTGTCGAAGGCCTTCTAACAATGATCAGTCCATTTGGTAGCGGCGTCCTTCTTCAACATCTTAAAAATTGGCTCATAGATGACAGTATATTGTGCTATGAACTCGCTGATGCAGTTAAGTCTCCCCAAGAAACTCATAACGTCCTTCTTGTTCTTTGGCGGTGGCAATTCTTGAATAGCTTTGACCTTTGAGGGATCCACCTCTATCCCTCGGTGAGTTACAATAAACCCAAGCAGTTTTCTGGCAGGAACCCCGAATGCATATTTTGCGGGATTCAGCTTCAAGTTGTACCTTCTCAGTCTGTTGAAGAACTTCCTCAAATCTTCCATCTGATTAGTGGCTTTCTTTGACTTGATGATAACATCATCTACATACACTTTGATCTCCTTTTGTATATTATTATGGAAAATGGTAGTCATGGACCTCATGTAGGTGGCCCCAGCATTCTTTAACCCAAACGCCATCATTTTGTAACAATACATCCCCTACGGCATAATGAAAGTCGATTTTCTCAGCGCCTTCCTGATCCATCCATATCTGATGATACCTAGCAAAACAATCAATGAACGACTGCAGCACATACTTGGTGCAGTTGTCAATTAGAATGTGTATGTTCGGCAAGGGGAAATTGTCTTTGGGACTGGTCCGGTTGAGGTCCCGGTAGTCGACACAGACTCTGACCTTCCTGTCCTTCTTCGGCACTGGCACAATATTGGCTAACTATGTTGGATACTCTACTACTCTAAGAACCTTAGCTTTGACTTGTTTTTTGACTTCTTCCTTGATTTTCAAACTCATGTCAGGCTTGAACTTTCTAAGCTTCTGCTTTACTCGTGGACATGTCGGATCAGTTGGCAGTTTGTGTGCCACAATAGATGTACTCAAACTAGTCATGTCGTCATACGACCAGGCGAATATGTCCTCAGATTCCCTTAGAAATTCCGTGTACTCTTCCTTTTCTGATGGTGACAAATGAACACAGATGCGCATTTCTTTGACATTTTCTGCATCTCCCAGGTTAACAACCTCAGTCTCGTCTAGGTTGGACTTAGGTCTATTCTCAAAATCCTCAACCTATTTAACAACCTCTTCTAGTATTTCATCTTCCTCTGAAGCTATATCCGTTTGTTGCGTTGTTTTGTTGCATGTCACAATCATCGGTTCATCAAGATAAGTAATAGTAGTGCTGTGTAAATAAAGTAAATGTGAGAAAGTAACAAGAGTACGATTTATAATAAACTGAAGTGCTTGGATAGATTTCATAACGTTTTTGAACATTGAAGCTCTTATTTTGAAAAAAAATGCAAAAAGAAAATCAACTAGCGAAAAAAATAACAGAATGTATGGTGCTTTGTTCAGCCGCGCTACCCCAAAGTTTTTCGAAATTTGGTGGTTCTGATGGTCCAATTATTAAGGTGCGCTCGTCGGCTCACGGTCTGTATGGAAGGGCCTTCCTCCCCCTCCTCCTCAAAAATGACACAACAGTCCATGTCATCATCTTCCAAAAACAAACTCCTCATCGCTGCCAGTGCTTCCTTTTCTTCCGACCCATATATAACATCGGCTGGCTGGAAAATTTGCTCCAAGTGAGGTATCAGCTTTTCTAGTGGGTAGTAAGGACCGCTACTCTTTCCAGGTATACTCGTATCCTAGACCGAAGGTGGTACCGTGTTTCTTCAGCTTTATAGGCTTAGCAATCCATTGTAGGTTCTTGCCAACTCCTTTGCCAGGTTCATATCCGCTCCAGTTCAGTATGCTTTCAATTTTGTTGTCCCACCACTTGTCCTTATCAACGATGTTGACTCGCTCGATGTGGTGATAGGTCTCCCCACCTATCTTTCTTCTTCCTCCGATCACTAGGATGGTCTAGCGACTATATATGGGATTGCTACCGTCGCCTTGAATAATCACCTCTTAATGATTCCACTCAAATTTCACTGCCTGATGTAGGGTTGATGCTACAGCCCCAGTGACAAGGTCGCCCAGAAGCAAGTTGTAAGATGCAGGCGCGTCTATCACTTGAAAATCAACATCAAACCAAGTATGACCCATTTGCAGACATAAGCTGATTTCCCCGATAGTGGAACTTTGGGAACCGTCGAAAGCTTTGACATTGATGGACCCCTCCTTGATCTCGTGCAGGCTCTTTCCCAATGTCCTAAGAGTCACCAATGGACAAATACTAAGGATGGACCCTCCGTCAATCAGGATTCAGGTGATGAAATAATCCTTGCACTACACAGTGATGTGCAGTGCCTTGTTGTGACTCAAACCTTCTGGTGGCAACTCATCTTCATGGAAAGTGATCTTGTGACTCTCCAACACCTACCCCACCATGTTTGCCATTTATCCTCCGGTGATGTTGCTTGGTATATGTGCTTCACTCAGCACCTTCAATAAGGCATTCGTATGTGCGTCAGAGCTTTGTAGCAGAGCTAAGATAGAAATCTGGGCTGGTGTTTTGTTCAACTGATCAATGTCTAAATACTCTTTGGCTTGTATCTTCCTCTAGAGGTCGTCAGGCCAAGCTTCAGTAATGGCTGGCCGTCCAGGTCCCTGCTTACTCGACTCAGCCAAGTGTTTCGGAGTATAAACCCTGCCGGTCCTGGTCACACCCTGTGCCGCAACCACTTCTCCGAACTTGGATATCCCTTTCCTCTTTGCCTCGGTTGTGTAATCCCAAGGGATGGACTTTGTATGGAATGGTTCTATGTCTGTCATTGCTACTGGAATGGGTAACCTTGCCTTGGAAGGTAACACAGCAACCTCAAATGGCGCAAGCCCCTTTGGGGACCCAAACTCGACCTCAATTGGTGCTATCATCTTTGCAGAAAAAAGCGCCTCGAACTCAAGTGGTATGGACATATTCACCTCGACATCCCTAGAAGGCTGGATCTGGACCACAATTAGGTTAAGGGTGACCATTGGTTTCTTTGGCTCGTCATCTTCTGCAATTAATCGATCCTTTGGGGTCCCAATCATCCTCTATCTCAATCATGTGAATGCCTCTGCCCTTGTGGTCTGGTAGAGGGGTATTGCGGACATTCGGAGCAGGTCCTTTCCTTTGCCACGATAATCTTGTTGTCAATCAAAGCCTGGATCTTATCCTTCAGGGAGCGGCATTCATCAATGGTATGCCTTTTTATGCCAGAATGGTTGGTTTATTTGGATTGACCCATTGGGAAGGGTTTTCAGGGGTTATGGCAGGGATTGGGGTAACATAACCAACATCTTTGAGCCATTCTTACAGCTGGTTGATTGGTTCGGCAATGGTGGTATATTGTTTGGGAGGTCTGCGATCAAAATTTCATCGAGGTCTAGGAAAGTTTTGACGAGTGGGGGTGATTGATAATGAGAGGGTTTAGTATTGTAGGCTTGGTAGACATTTGCGGGTTGGGAGTATCTGGGTGAAGTAGGATGATATGTGGGTGGTGGAGGTGATCGGTAATTTGGGGTAGGTTGATATGTAAGTGGAGGTATTGGGTAGGTTTGGTATTTGATTGGGGACTTTGTTCTCTGTGCAACCATCATGGCGCTCATGTACCTTTTATTGGACGTGTCACCAAATTGTAGAGCCTTATTGGTAGCCTGCAAAGCTTCAATGTTTTTGACCATACCACTTTTGGTTCCTTCCTCGATCCTCTCCCCTAGCTTGATGATGTCAGAAAATTTCTTGCTTTCAATCAGTATCAAACTTTCATGGTACTATGGGTCCGGAGCTCGGACGAAAAACCTGTTCATTTTTTTTTCTTTTAAAGTCGGTCTGACCTTAGCAGCTTCTGATCTCCAATGAGTAACGTACTCGTGGAATGTCTCCGTAGGTTTCTTCTTTAGGTTCTGAATGTAGAACACATCTGGCACATTTTCTGTGTTGAATCTGAACTTGTCCATGATATCGGACACTATACTTACCTAATTTGACCAATTTTTTGGGTCTTGGCTGATGTACCAAGACAGAGCATCTCCCTTCAGACTTCTCATAAAAAGCTTCATGCGAATCTTTTTGTCCTTTCATACTCTGACCAACTTATCGCAGTATGTTCTCAGATGAAATTGTGGATCCCCTGTACCGTCAAACATCTCGAACTTAGGAGGTTTGTATCCCTCGGGCAACTCGACATCTGGTTGTATGCAAAGGTCTTCATAATTTACCCCTTCAATCCCCTTACTTCCTTTGACGCCCTGAATTCTACTAGTCAGCTTCTTGAGTTCTTCTGCCAGATTCCTGATAAGCGAGTCTTTATCTTCAGACTCGGGCATGTTTGAAATGTTTTGAGTAGGGTGCGACACAGTTTCCACATAGATGGGGGTGTTATGGTGAGGATGAAAATGGTCATTTGTGCAGTTTACAGGTTTCGGGATGAGCAGTGGAGTATTGTTGGATATGTGGCAAGTGTTGTAGTGGTGGTGAGAATCGGGGTGTTTTTGTGGTTTCGGGATGTTTTGTGGAGGTGTGGGGTTCTGTGTGTTAGGAAAGTTAATGTCTGGGGTGGTGACAGAAAACGACAAGCTTGCCAAGTTCTGAACTTGGTCCATTTCTTCTTGAAATTTCAACAACTTCTGCTCGAGTTGGGAGGCACTTTCCTTGGAAACTTGAATACCCTGAGTAATCTCTACCCGTTTGACTGAGTTCTCCTTTTTGGTATTGCTCAAATCTTCCATTTTCCCTTGTTCCTGTTTCTGACGGGACTAGGAGGAAGAGTGGGTGGAGGGCCCTTGGATCTTGTGGAGTATGATGATGATGACAGAGTGCAGGAACTAACCTTTGGGGAGGGGAATAAAACAAAAGTAAAAACAAAAAGGTAGCAAGTTAATGCAGATTATAAGAAAATGATGTTGCAATATTTAAACACAGTGAGAGAATGTAAATCGTGTCCTAATTTGGGAACCTCATTGTGCCCGAGGTAGGCCTAGCGACAAGTTGATTTGGAGAACTTATAATACTAAATGCCTCATTTTATTGATAAAAATAAGACGAATCCCAAAACGATACTAAAATAGTAGAAGATAAAATGTCACTAATGTCCATTGGCCTTATTACATTTAAAGAAAAAGAAAAAGGAACCCTAACTACTTAGTCCCAGAAGAACCCTCCCCAGACTCGGCATCTTTGGCTCCATCGAACAGCTTCACCAGTTCACGAAGTCCTAGTAGCAAGTAGGCTCTGGCCAAGTGTCCACCTTTATTTCCTTCAGCATTCTGCCAGTCTTCGACCCTTTTGATGAATTTCCTCTCTAGCTCTACTAAACCCCGCTCCACATACCCCAGATGCTTGTTAGCGCTGACGGCCATGTCTTTCTATTCTTCAATCAACTTTTGGTTGGCTTCTTGTATTTCACGATGCTCACTTTCGCATTCTCGAATCCTCTTGCACAATTGGTTGTACTTCACATGGCTTCAGCCTTTTTGCCGATGATCCTGTGACCTCGAACAAACCCGAGTTGACACAAACCATTATTATTATCCTCCAGCCAGCTTGAGTAGTATGGAGTATAACCAGCATGGTACCTGTCGGGCTTAATAGTATCTCTTCTCATGATGATTTTGCAGTGCCATATGTGTTGGGCTTGGAACTTGTAAGGGCTGTCATCATCCTGAAAGTTGGCCCGGAAGTGGCTCATCTTGTCGACCCTCGGTATAATCTGCTTCCTACCAACCTGTCTCATGACTCGGAGAGGGACATAAGGATAAGTTCCTCTCAAACCGATAAGTATCAGACACGGTGCATCCCTAGACTGTGCAATGAAATCTTCAGTAGGGAACAATTCGAACATCCACTTTACTTTATTCTCCGTCAGATTTTCAAAAATCTCTACCCATCCCTTGGCATCTTCTGGTTGAGCAAACATATTGGGCATATAGTTCATTAGCCATGGCTGATGGAAGGCAATATGATCATCCCAATCCTTACGCTGGATCTCTTATTGATACTCACCCTTTTGTAGGTGCTCCATGAGCCAGAGTTGGAGTAGAAAGTTGTAATCCTCAAAGTGCTTGGCTCCCTGTTGATACTTTTCTAGGTCTCGGTACATCTCTACAATAATCATGGGCACTATGCTGAATGACTGCCCGCCAATTCCTTCCGTTAAAGTCTTGGTGACCATGGATAATTTGGTATGGATCCTAGCCTTCTTCATAGGAAATACTATCATCCCCAAGAAATAGAACATGAAGATGAAGACCCTCCTATGGATATGCCCCAATGATGTAAGGGCAAACTCCTCAGGGTAAGTACGATAAGATTTGATGTGACCGTACCTTTCGTACAAATACTCAAAGGGAATGTACGGCTCCTTTCGAAAAGTTAAATCTGGATTGTTCTTTAGACCCATCATCTTGAGAAAACCTCGACCCTTGCGGTTCTATAGCATTAATAGACCCGAATTTCCCCACGGTATACAAACCAATCCCCTTATTTCCTTTAGTAGGGGTGTCATCTCAATCTCCCCGATGCGAAACACAACCTATCGCAATCCTAGAGTAGGGTGGAAGCTTCAATAATTTTGTTGTTGGCTTGGATTCCCAGAAGGAAGGTAAATTCCCCAAGTATTTTCAGATGAGGGTCTGATCACTAGGATTAAGATCTTCCCACCAATTTAGCAATTTCGGGTGGATGTTGGTGACCATGCCGAATCTGGGGACTACGTGCCTCATTTATGCAAAACAAAAGTGTTAGGCCTTTACCCCTGCCAGACTCGACTATTTAAATATCAATAATTGGCATAAGCAACATTTAGTTCTCCAAATAAATGCACAGAACGTGGTAGTGTCCGTTTGGGTTCCAAGGAACCCAATGGACTTTGGACAAGGCTATCTTATAGAGTCGTTCTGTGGACAACATAACTGAGTCGGCTAGGTTTTGATAGTGACACATGCATAATTGGATAGGGTAGGGTTTCTATGGGGAATTAGACTGGTACACTTGAGCGGACAACTCAAGAGGGAAAGGCATGGAACCGTCAACTACACCATTGATCGACTGGTTTTACCGCAAATAAGCCTTTGCCAAATTTAGGGGTAATAATATCAGAATGGCGCAACTACTAATTATAAGCGTTGCTATGTTATTTTATTTGGCATAAGTGGAAGATGATGTTGAATATGCAGTTACAATCATTGAACAAGCTGTCATGTATTTGCACGTTCATAGAAATAATAATTACAATAATTGCTCATAATTACAACAGTATTAAAGGAAAGTGGTAACAGAAAAGAAACAAAGCACCAAGTCATCTTCATAGTAGAAGAAGGAGAAAAATAAAGAAATTAAAGATATTCAAAGTGGCATAGTGTCACAAACATCATTAAATGGTAAAAGCCTTAGAGATTTTCCCAGCAGAGTCGCTATACTGTTGCGCCCCCTTTTTCTCGCGAAATAGGGTTTATGACATTTAGGAAGATAAATCATTCCCTTTTGGGAATTGGGTTTTTGAATTGAAGAGTCACCACCTAATAATTAAGTGCATTAGGACACTAAGTGGGTTTTGGTTTGGAAACTAGAGATTTGTGTAAGGACTAGAATTTATGTCGAGGGGAAGGTGTTAGGCACCCCTCCAGATCCACTAGTGTGGTTCTCGTCCATGCTAAAATTGTGACTTCAAGTATAAGTAATAAATAGGCAAATAAGGATTTAAAATATGAGGGATTGTCACATAATGGCTGCAAATAAGTTAAAGTTTGAAGAAACAAAGAAAGCTGAAATTTTGAGGAAATAGTTCAAAAATTCTGAAAAGTGACAAACAAATAAAAGGAAGGGAGGGGTCCTAGGTTTACAAATAATATGGATCACATCAATGCAATACCCAATAATCACTCCTAAAAGAGGGGCTACACGTGGTATTAGTGTACCGGTCATCATATCCATATCTACCCTTTCCCACCCCATTGAGGTATTAAACGCGGAATGGTTTCGTTACTTATTGCATGCTAATATCTGCCCAATCCTATCAGTCCCAGAGACATTTGGGAAAGGGAAGAGAAATTTGGGTTTTGTAAGGTTTAAAAGGATAAAATTCTAAAGCGACAAACAAAAACCCATAAAACAGATTATGGGAAACACATAACAAGTTATAAGGCTCAGATAGGCCTCCTCACTTAAAAACAGGTTGTTTAGCATGTCTTGCAGATAATGGTTATGGTCTGAATTAAGCTTAAACGTTAAGGAGGCAAATTGGTTTATTACACATTTCAGATAAGAAACCGGAATCAGACCTACATGCTGGCTACAATTAATATAGTCTGATTCAATTAACTAATTTACCTTATAGCTCGCCTAGGTGAAACCTATAGGCATGGTATCTAAATATGAGAGAAAGATACTGATTTCAGAAGCAGATTTATCAACAGCAAGCATTTAAGCACTGTTATTACCAATTTTAAACTATAAACGAGTTGAGGGATTCAGATTGGTTGATTACTCCTATAGGGATGCTTTCTAAGCGTGACTGATTTTAACCTTTATGGAAACACAGAAATCCTATAGGCATGGTGTCTAGAATACTGATTTTTATTATTTAAACTTGTATATCATTTACCTAGTGATGGATACGTATGTAGAATTCAGGGAGCCATATAGACATGCTTTCTATATGATAGGCAGAAATGCAACATCCTATAGGCGGGTTCTCTATATGAGATGCAGAAATGCAGAAGCGACTGATATGATATATTATGTATGAAATTCAGAACTTATAGACATGATTTCTAAGATGCAAAAGTGCAGAAGTTTATACATATGGCTTTCTAAAAATACAGAGGTGCAAAACCTAAAACAGAATTTCTATATGAAAATGTAGAAGTGCAGAACTTAAAACAGGATTTCTATATGAAAATTCATAACTTAAAGCAGGATTTCTGTATGAAAGTGTAGAAGTAAATACCTAATGAACATGATATCTACCCTTATGCATACAATAAGTAATCCTCTCCTTTTCACTATAAACCCCATTAGTTATTACAAATTATTACAGCCCAGAATAAATATAAAAAAGTAAGAAAAATACATCAGAAAGCTAAAATCGCAACCAAGCAGAGCCTGACTCATACTTCTGTCTAAAGCATGAAGTAAACCAACTCCAAAGATCAAATTCCAAAGCCTTTCTCTTATTTAGGATGTGTCAGAGTTCCCTAAGAGTCTCTAGTGGACTATGGGCAGTGCTTACGTCTAAATATGTATTGCAGAATTATATTATAGTGTAGTATGGAAGGGCAAGCCCTAAAATGTCCAAGTTCAGAGGGAGCTCAAGGTCCCAAAGCAAGTCTCATAGGAGGGGGGCAGAACTTAGAATCTAAGAGAGAGTGCAATTACATAGAGGGAATTTTGGGAAAAGCCATGACAGGATGTTGGTCATACCTAACAATTATGAGTGCTGGAACATACCGGTTTCAGGGAAACAAAGAGAGGAGAGCAGTAGTAAAGCCAAATTGCAAACACATAGCCAAAAGATTTCAGAAGAGAGTAAGGGTGCAAGAGTATTGAAATTAAAAGTGTTCAATAAGTGTTGTGTGTTAGAGTATTGAACTCAAGATGTCTTAAAGTGCTGAAAGGTCGTGCCCTTTATAGTGCATAAAGCAAGTAAGAAAAAGGTAAGAAAATAGTTTTAAAATCAATTACATAAGGTCTCACTTTAATTAAAGGATTCTGATTTCAAACGGGCAGAATAAATAAGGAAAGAATTTGATCAAAATCTTTTCCAAAGTAGTATAAGAAAGGCAAATACACAGAAACTATTTAAGGAAAGAGTTTGATAGCAACACGGTTTGTGAAAATAAGGAAAAACAATCAATCAACAGCCAATAAAAATTGGAAATTGAGTTTTAGTATGAATGAATCCAACCAGAAAAGGTGAAGAAAGGTTTAATTTAAGAAAATCAGTAACAATTAATAGAACCTTATTAAAAGGAATTATGAATCAATCACAAATTGGAAAAACCTTTTTTGAAGGAAGAATTCCTCATATATAAAGCATACAGACATGTGAAACAAGAAATAAATGTCATGCTAATTAGAAAGAATCTAGTATAAAAAAGTTAAGAGTTACAAACAAAGAGGCTCAAATTCAGTACATAGACTCAGACTTATTTTGAGAGAATTTAGGGTTCCATAATTGTAACGACCCGAACAGTCGTTTTGAGCCCTAGCACTCCATTTAGCTCTCGGAGGCCATGAACAGTTTCATTTCAGGTATTATGACTTGTACGCGTGGTCAAAATTGAATTTCGAGAAGTCCAGAGTTGATTTGGAAAGAGAATTCTTATTTCGAAAGCTTAAAGTTGAAAGAATGAACTAGGATTGGAATTTTGAGTAAACAACCTCGGAATCAAGATCTAAAGGTTCCAGCAGGATCGTATGATGATTTCGGACTTGGGTGTATGCTCGAATTGGGTTTTGGATGACCCGGGAGCGTTCTGGCACCTATTGTGGAAGCTGGTATTTTGGAAGATATTTCATAAGTTTGGTTTGAAGTGCATTTCAGCGTTATCAATGTCCTTTTGGAATTTTGAGACTAGAGGTAGCTCCGTATGGTGATTCTAGAGTTGGAAGCGCGATCGAAAGTGAATTCGGAGGTCCATAGGTCATTTTGAAGCCATTTGGCTGAAGATAGAAATTTAAAGGTTCTTGAGAAGTTTGACCGGAAGTGGACTTTTTGATATCGGGGTCGGAATCCGATTCCGAAAGCTGGAGTAGGTTCATAATGTCAAATATGAGTTGTGTGCAAAATTTGAGGCCAATCGGACATGATTTGATACGCTTAAACATCGAAAGTAGAAGTTGGAAAGTTCAAAGTTCGTAAAGCTTGGATTGCAGGTCGATTGATGATTTTAGCGTTGTTTGATGTGATTTGAGGCCTCAAGCAAGTCTATAATGTATTTTGGGACTAGTTGGTATGATTGGTTAGGGTCCCAGGGTCCTCGGGTGGATTCCGGGTAATTAACGGATCGAATTCGGAGTTTGAAGAAGTGCTGAAGCTGCTGCTTCTGGTATTTCCGCTTCTGCGGAAAAGGGGACCGCAGAAGCGGTATCGCAGGTGTGAAGGGGAGACCACAGAAGCAGTTTTGGTTGGAGCTGCAGGGATCCGCAGATGCAGTTGGGTTTTCGCAGAAGCGGACCGCGCCTGCGATATGGAGAACCGCAGAAGTGGAAGGCCTGGACGTGGGTGGAAGCCGCAGAAGCGGCAAGCTGTTCGCAGAAGAGGGACTGCGGAAGCAGACACGGTTCCGTAGCAGCAAAAATTGCTGAAGACATAAGGTGTTTTAAAATAGGGGATTTAGTTTATTTCTCTCATTTCTTCATGGCTTGGGCGATTTTTGGGGAGCTTCAAGAGAGGAATTTTGTCATCAATGTTAAGGTAAGTTATCCCCATCACTTTTGAGTTAAATATATCAAATTATGTATGGATTTAAGTATGAAAATTAGTGTAAATTTGGGGTTGGTTGAAAACCTAAGAAATTAGAAATCTTGGATTTTGCTCACGATTTTGGGTATGGAATTTAGAGAAAATTATATATTTGAGTTTCCAAGGTCATGGGTAACCTTTATCTTCGAGAAATTTTGGATTCCGGGCACGTGAGCCCGAGGGCATTTTTATCAACTTTTCGTTCGGTTTAGGAATTGTTATAAATTGGGTTGTAAAGTATAATCGAGCATATATTAATGGGTTTGTATGATCGTTGGCTAGTTTTGGAGCATTGTGCGTTGGTTCAAGCCTTCGGAAAAATATAGATTGTCGATTATGAGTCTTCGGAGCAAGGTGAGTATCCTTTCTAATCTTGTGAGGGGGAATTTACCCCATAGGTGAAGTAATTGATTATGTGCTCATATTTGTGGGGACTACGTAAGCACAAGGTGAGGAGAGTCCGTGTGTAGCTACTATTACGCTATTGTCCGGGTAATCTAGGACCCAAAAGCATGTTATATTTGAATTAATTGTGAACCCATTGATGGTTTGAAATTGCTTAAATCTCATTAAATTAATAAATGGATTTTTAAAAAGACTTAAGCTTCGTTTTCTCAAATTATTAAAAAGAATTGGCCTTTCTTGGATAATTGCTCCATGTTGACTTCTTGACTGACTGTCTGTCTGTGTGTGTTTATTTTGGAACGGGCCAAACGCCTCGACGGATTAATAGATGCATCTATAGGCGCGTCGTTGACCCTCAGCAGGTGCACATTTATTTTTGTTGGATCGGGCCGTCGCCTCGGTATGATTTGCATGCTTGTATTGTTGCCTTGAACTTATTAAGTTGTTACTGCCCCATCCTGGCTCGAGGTTAATTAGTTAATAATGTAAAGGAATTTGGACATTTCCTATGAAAGAATTATATGTTTACTTGTTTCCTCTATCCAGATTAAAATCATGTTTATAAAATAAATCCACTGTTTAATATGTATATTAAGGATAAATAATCATTTGACTATTAGAGAGTGTCAAGTTGACCATCTCGTCTCTACCCCTTCGGGATTTGGCGGGACACTCACTGAGTACATGTTGATTACGTACTCATACTACACTTCTGTACATTTTTGTTGCATAGGTATATATACCTCCAACAGCCTACTGAGCGTAGCAGCATGGATGATGGGACTAGGTGAGCTGCATTGTTCGAGAAGACCCGCAGCTAGTATAGTTCCCTTCAGCAATTTTATTATTTATTCCCTGACCACTGTATTTCGGATGGAGGTTGTATTTTATTCATTCCTTATCGACAGTTGCTCGTGCACTTGTGACACCAGGTTCTGGGGATGTATTAGGATTATTTGGAAACCTTAAAAAGTTGTTTAAATATTTCATTATTTATTCGAAGGAATATACTGATTGTTGTTTAAATTGTATAAAAGAAATATTTTCAAAATTATCAGAACGAGGATTTGAATAAGTATTCTAGTTGGATTGCTTGATAGAGGTGCCCGGCACCACCATGATCCTTAGTGGATTTTGGGTCATGACAATAATAGAACCCCTAGTCCAAACACAAGATCAAACTCGCCAAAAACCCCTAATCATAGGGTTTTCAACTCGAATCAGATGTAGAGACGAGAAGAGAAATAACTGAAACTGGCTCAGAGGTCTCTTTCAGAGACTCATGAGAAGACAAACAGGTAAAATAGAAGGTTCGAAACAAACACAGTGAAAAAGCTGATTTGAAGCATAAAGAACATGTTTTAAGAAAAGCTTGGAACTTAAACAAGTTAAGAAGACAAAGAGGTAGTATAAACTTAAAGAAACAGTACATGAAACATGTTTAGAAAGAAGTCAAACAAAGTCCATAAGAAGGCAAATAAAGAACTAAGAGCTTAGTAGAAAATACAGTAAAGGAACACGGGGGTAAACGAACACATGAGATAAACGTATGAAAGCATGATATAGAAACTAGTAGAAGAAAGAACGGAGCACAATAGAAGAATATGCATAATAAGGCAAACATAAGAACATAGGAGAAGGATATGCGAGGTAGAAAAGAGAACATAAAATCATAGCATAGACAGATTCACACAAAGAAAAGAAGAAGAGGAGTCAGAAAACAGTTTAAAACTTTTTCAGAAACCTTAAATCGAAGAGAAACAAATTTTGAAAGAAAAGATTGGGGAAAACATTTTAAAACTACAGTGCATGACAGATATAGCATAGATTTAAGAAAACAACCAGAGAAAACCTCAAATAGCTTAAGATTTCAGAGAAACCCTAGAAATGAGAAAGGCTTGGAAGAAAGTCCGATCTTGAGTCGGAGAGGCCAGAAATAGGCTCCTGATGCTTGGATACGCCAGATCTGTAGATAGAACCTTGAATCTGTAGGGATCCAAAAAGACACCATCGAGGTCAGACCTTGGAACTTCAAACACCCAGGGTTTAATAGTGTAGGAGGGTGAGTACAGGCCATCCATGGCCTGAGAAGCCATGGATTCCGGTGAGGTTATGGTCGGAGAGGATGAGAGAGGCTAGGGTTCCAGGGAACCTTCGAGAGAGTTTGAGAGAGGGAGAGTATCCAAAGGCAGATAACAGAATAAAATAGGGAATTAGGGTAGGGTTAGGTGAATTAAAAAGGAAAGGGGTAATCGTGGCCGTTGATCAAAAGGATCAACGACCTGGATTAAAAGAATACCGGGCGGTTTGTATAAACGGGTTAAGGGGTTGGGTTAAAATTGAAATTGGGCCGGTCCAATTGGGGGTTAAGATTAGGTCAATTGGAGGCTAAAACTGAAATGTAATGGGGCTACAATTGAAATGAATTGGGGTTATATATTAAATAGCCAATTTTTCCTTTTATTTTATAAAAAATAATAAAAATAATTTTGAAATTAAACTAAAAGTAATGAATCAGTAACTAATATATAAATATTAATTATGGAACCAATTTCATAATTATAAGATGCTATTAATCTTAAAATAGGCTAAAATTGCAATTATATGCAATTTAGCTTTTAAAATACCAAATAAATTTGTAAAAATATACAAAAATTGCCTTAACTATATTTTGGTATAAATGTGGGAACAAAATTAATTGTTCACCAAAATGAATGATTTTGAGAATAATTATTGATTTTGTACTGCTAAAATGGACAATAAATTAATTTTAAAAATTGGGAAAAATACTAAAACCTTGAGCATGCTTATATATGCATATATATGTTATTTTGAAAGTGTTTTGCATATATAAAAATATACAGGGAAAAATTAGGTATTAACAATTATTATTAGACGCAGAGACGCGGTATCCTCAATTAGAAAAGCTTGCACTTGCACTAATCATGGCATCCAGAAAACTAAGGCCTTATTTTCAATGCCACCCTATTTGCGTAGTAATTGCTTATCCATTGCGTAATATATTACACTAGCATGAGTTATCAAATAGTTTAGCCAAATGGGCAATAGAGTTGAGTGAATACGATATAGCACATCAACCTAGAACCGTCATAAAATCTCAAGTGTTAGAAATTTTTTTGGCTGATTTTAACCATGGGATACATTTAGAAGCTGAAAAGGAACTAAGGGTGATTAATGGGTCTAATCCGAGAATTTAGACCTTATTTACTGATGGCTCATCTAATGTGAAAGGGGTAAGTTTAGGATTTTTTTTTTCTACCACCTACGGGTGAAATCATTCGACAAGCCATAAAATGTCATCCTATAACTAACAACATGGCAAAGTATGACGCAGTGATTGCAGGTTTAGAACTAGGACGAGAACTTGGCATTGATCAGATTGTAATCAAAAGTGATTCATAGCTTGTGGTTAATCAAATGCTGGGGACTTATACAGCCAGAGAAGCATGAATGCAGCAATACTTAGAGAAGACACGTGATCTGGCTAAATAATTCCAGATTTGGAAAGTCGTGCAGATACCAAGGGAAGAAAATATTGAAGCAGATGCATTAGCTAATCTCACATCTGCGGCAGATGTGATGAATAACGAAAATGCTTATGTGATTCATTTGTTTCATTCAGTACCCGATCATGATAAGAATGAGGTAAATTTCAATAACTTGACTTGGGATTGGAGGAATGAAATTATTGCTTTTTTGTAGTATGGAACCGTCCCTGAAGACAATAAAAAGGCTCACGCGCTTTCTAAAAACGCTGCTCGATACTGCTTAAAGCAGGGCAACCTTTACCAAAAAATGTTCGGTGGTCCACTAGCAAAATGTCTCGGGCCTTCTCAAATAGAATATGTAATGAGAGAGATACAGGAGGGGCATTGTGGAAATCACGCAAAAGGAAGATCACTGGTAGAACCATAATTAGAGCAGGCTATCACTGGCCTAGAATGGAATAAGAAGCAAAGAATTTCATGGCTAAATGCGATAAGTTCCAAAGATATGGTAACAACATGCATAGACCTGCGGAGTTGCTACGTCCAGTCATTGCACTATGGGATTTTAAGAAATGGCGGATGGACATCGTTGGTCCACTACCACAGGCAAAAGGTAAGGTAAAATTCCTACTTGTACTCACTGACTACTTTACTTAATGGGTAGAAGCAGGAGCATTTAAACAGGTACGGGAAAAGGAAGTCAACGATTTCATTTGGCAAAATATCATATGTTGATTCGGTGTACCAAAAGAAATCGTGTGTAATAATGGCCCATAATTTATGGGCCCACAAATCACAGAATTTTTTCAAAGTTAGCAGATCAAAAGGATTACCTCAACACCTTACCATCAGGTAGGTAATGGCAAGCTGAGTCAACAAATAAAGTTATTATCAACAATTTGAAGAACGATTGGAATAATTCAAAGGCAATTGGCCAGAATTGCTACCTAGTTTTTTATGGGCATATCGCACCACAGTAAAAACAAGCACGGGTGAAACACTGTTTTCACTAGTATACGGGGTTGAAGCATTGATCTCAGTTGATATAGGAGAACCTGGCACGAGATATACATAAACAACTGAGGAATCCAATGAAGAGGAAATGCGGCAAAATCTTGATTTACTTGAAGGAAAAAGAGAAGCTGCATTAATAAGGATGGCAGCATAAAAACAAGTCATGGAACGATGCTACAATCAAAAAGCACGTCTAAGATACTTCAATATTGGGGACTTCGTAGTCAAGAAAGTTTTTCAATCCACGAAGACAGATAATACAGGAAAATTAGGCCCAACCTGGGAAGGACCTTACAGGATTCATGGTATTGCGGGAAAAATAGCATACAAGCTGGAAACAATGGATGGTAAGATATTACCTTCACATTGGAATGTTGTTCATCTAAAGAGATACTATTTCTAAGGATTACCCACGGGTAGGTATCCTCATTTTAAAATTTTGTTTTTGAATTGATAAAATTTTACTAAAGACTTTAGATGATAGGCAAAAAGCTAACCCGTATTAAATGATGAATCTCAACCTGCAAGGCACGTGGAATAGATTAAAATTCTCGGTCTAGGGTTACAACTATTCTGATAGAAATTGAGACGGGTTAAGCAGTGTTCATCTATAATCGTACCTCCGAGTCCCATATGTTTTCTTCCTTTACAGGAAAAGGACCAAATAAGAGGAGTAATCAAGTGCTCGAGGCTTCATACTTCAAAGATCAAACACTTGGGGGACTGTTTAATATACATAGACATATGTATAAAGAAGACAAAGAAGATTGTGAAATAATCAAAGTTCAAGCCTGAAAAGTTTACTCATTGAATGAGTCAAGTCCATAGCAAAGCTACGAGCAAAAATGCCAAAGAAAAACCTCATCATAGTTAGGTTAAAGGCAATATACATGTACTAAAACGGGTTTTAAATAAAAAAACCTTGTGTTTTATTTTCTTTTTTGAAAATCTATTGTAAGGAAAACAGTTACGAAAAAGTTATAGAAGTTATTCAAATACGTATAAGATGTTATTTAAAGCTTGACAGAGTTCAAATAAAAACTTGTCAAAGTTATTTCAAGAAACATGTGTATTCCTATTTCTTTTGTCGTACATTACACCACTATGAAGTTGAGACGTCTTCTTCATTAAGTGTCGAATATAAAAGGGCTCTCTTTTACAAAATTCAAAAAAAAAAGTATTTTGCAAAATAAAAATGCAAGTTATTCAGTAAGTCCTTAAATATAAAGGCAAGAATAAACAAAACAGAAGTTCAAACAACAATAGGAAACTCCTTAATATTAAAAATGTCTATACTAAGTATGAACTTAGTCATAAACCAAAAGTTGTTTATACAAAGCAGCCAAAAAAGGTTTGGGGACTTAATGTTTTCAACAAACCCTCAAAAAGGACCAAGGGTTTTAACTACATACCATCAAAGAAAAAAAACAAGGGGAGTCACATATCATAAAGTTTTCACCAAGGAGTTGAAGAAGGAACTGAAGCAGGATCATCAACAGTAGCAGGCACAACTTGACTTGAAGGAATTGGAGAACTCACCGTACCTATATCATCTTTAATATTCTCAAAAGTTTCAACCACGGGAGAAGGAAAGCCTTGGCTCTGCTGAGTCTTTTCGGTGGTTTCTTTTATTTTAGCCATCTCAGCCTCCAAGTTAAAATTCTCTTGGCTAACTTCAACAAGGGTATCATGGCGAGTATTTTAAAATGCCCAACTCACTTTAATTGCGGTCTTATCCTCTAGAATCTCGTAATCCTTTTCCCACTCAGCAATCTTACTCTGAAGTTTCTCATTCTCAACCAAGGCAGAATCATAAGAAATTTGAAGAGAAAGATATGAACTTTCTAAGGATTGAACCTTATCAGAAGATTCCCAGAGGTCTTCTTGAGTGGTTTGCACAAGTTCACCGGCATAAGCCTCTTGCTTACTTAAGAGAGCCTTAAAATACCTGATTTTTTCACTAGCCTTAGAGAGTTTCTCAGAAAAGGAAGTTTCAAGAAGATTTTTGTCTTTACTAGCCTGATTTGAGGAAGCTCTTTCAACCGCCAACTCCGAAGATAAATCTCTCAGCTGCTCTAAGGTGCACTATTCTCTCCCAATGCTTTCATATCAATTTGGAGGCTCTCATATTGTTCCCCCCAGTTATCTGCTTCAACTTGATACTCATGCATCAACTGCTCCGTATGAGAAACCCTCTTCATCATTTCAATGATTAAATGCATTTTATTGTCTATAATGGCCTTATTATGACAAAGACAAAACGTATCTCCTAGAAATAGCTATAAATAGGGGGAGCCTAATCATTTGTAAAGACACGAAATACTACTAGAATATACTCATTTATTTCGCTTTCTATTCAACTTGTATTTACAGCCATTATTCTTATTTCTATTTGATTATCAGTAACCCGAGTTCTTCTAAAATAAGCTTTGGCCGAAATTCCACTTTTTGGTTAAACAATAGCCTATTTGAGATCGAGCCTTGTGTGGGTCAAATAAATATCCAGTATCGGCCTGACCAACAAGATCGGGACTGCAATTATTCCAATAAAATAATCCCATATCGATAGTCCCTTTTAGATACCTCAATATGTGTTTGATTCTACTCCAATGTCTCCTTGAAAAAGCAGAGGTATATCTTGCTAAGACATTAACTGAAAAAGTTTTGTCAGGTCTTGTTATATTAGCAAGATACATTAGTGCACCAATTGCACTAAGATATGGTACTTCAGGATCATGTAGCTCTTCATTCTTTTCTTGAGGTCGGATCGGATACTTATTCAAGTTAAGAAATCGAACCACCATCGGAGTACTTAATGTTCAATTTGCAAACTGTCACATAAGTTTGTGTTTCCGAGAACTTTCATCTCGAATTCATTCTTAAAATAATCAATTGCCCTTTTGAGTTCCGTAGGAGTTCCAATAAGATTTATGTCCTCAACATATACGGCAAGTACAAAAAATTCCGTTATTGTTTTCTTTATAAGAACACATGAACAAATGGAATAATTTATATAACCTTCCTTTATTAAATACTCAGTAAGACAGTTATACCACATTCGTCCTGATTGCTTAAGATCATGCAATGATCTTTGCAATTTGATTGAAAACATTTCTCGGAACTTTGAATTACATGCGTCAAGTATTTTAATCACTCGGGAATTTTCATGTGTATCTCATAATCAAGTGAGCTATAAAGGTAGGCTGTAACCACATCCATTAAATGTATGCCAAGATTTTCATGGACAACAAAACTAATGAGATAACAAAATATTATTGCATCCATAACAGGTGAATATATCTCTTCATAATCGACACTAGGCCTTTGTGAAAATCCTTGTGCAACAAGGCATGACTTATATCTTTGTACCTCAATTTCTCATTTATCTTTCGTACATAGACCCATTTATAGTGAACAAGCTTAACACCATTAGGTGTTTGGACTACATGTCCAAAAACATCATGTTTCGCAAGTGAATCCAACTCAGATTTTATTTCCTCTTGCCATTTTGGCCAATCATGTCTTTGTCGACATTCTCCAACATATTAAGGTTCAAGATCCTCACTATCTTGGATAGTTCTCGATGCAATATTATATGCAAAGATATAATCCCCTACTATATCCAATCGATTCAAATTTGTCTCAATATCGATTAGCTTTATTGGTAGTTCCTTATTTTCTTGAGTCTCAGGCTCAGTGGTTTCCTCATAAATTTTAGGATTGTTATATTGTTGATTTCTTCATGAGACTCTTTCATAGTTTCATCTTGATCATTTGATTTTCTTTTTCTAGGATTTGGATCATTAGAACCCAATGGTCAACCGTGCTTTAGGTGTGCCTTTGACTCATTATCGATGACACTATAAGATTGTCCAACAGGAACATTAATATAGACTTGAACATTCTGTACATGGATATGTGATTTTGTTATCCTTTTTAGATTCATAAATGCGTCTGCATTTGGATTTGCTTTTTCTTGCAAATGAATAATCTTTTGCACCTTTTTTTCACAAATAGAGGCACATAGATCAAGATGAGACAATGGTGAATTTTTTCACAAAATTTCACCTTTGGTTTCACTAATTTCTTCCCCTAATTTTGGGAAAAGTGTCTTATCAAATAGACGGTCTTCAAATCAAGCACTGAACAAATCCCCCATTAATGTTTCGAGGTAGTGATTAATGGAGGACGATTCAAATCCAACACAAAATTTCTAACCTTCTATGGGGACCCATATTGGTGTGATATGGAGGTGCTATAGGCACATATACTTCACATCCAAAAATTCTTAAATGGGATATATTAGGTCCATGAGAAAAACTGATTGCAACAGGAAATGTTTATGATAACTAGTCGGTCTGAGACAAACTAGAATTGCTATATGAAAAATGGCAGGGCCGTAAATGTAATTGCAAATTTGCGTTCGTTCAGTGGCTTAAGTACTTGAGCAAATTTGAAACGCATATTATAACTTTCGAGGGTGGTCAAGTTTTGTTTTCGGATGATTTGGGATTTAATTTAAAGAACAATTCTTGTTTTAGAAGCTTAAGTTGAAATAATTGATCGGATGGTGATTTACATGTAAACAACTGCGGAAGGGAATTATGATGGTTCCAATTGCTGCGCATGGTATTTTGGACTTTGGAGTGTGTCCGAATATTTATTTTGAGGTCCGTAGCTAAGATAGGCTTGAAATTGCAAAATTAGGAAATTTAAGTATGAAAGTTTGACCGGGGAGTTGACTTTTTACTATTAGGATCAAAATCTGATTATTGAAATTGAAACAGCTCCGTTATGCCATTTATGACTTGTGTGAAAAATTTGAGGTCAATTGAAATTGATTTGATAGGTTTCGGCATTGAATGTAGAATTTGGAATTTATTAGTTTTGAATAGGCTTGAATTGGGGTGCGATTCATGTTTTAGTGTTGTTAAAAGTAGTTTGAGACATCGACTAAGTCCAAGTCATATTATAGGACTCGTTAGTATATTTTGTTGGCGTCCCATGGGGCTCGGATGTGTTTTGAAAGAGTTTGGTATTTTGAGCATAAGCATGTAATGATACAAAAGTCCATTTTAAGTTCTACAGATCGAAATTTAATGAATTATAGGAATGATCTGGAAAGTTTGGTCTAATTTCATCAGCCCCTCGGGAGTCTGCATCCCACACTATCTTCCCTAGGCATAGATCTTTCCCAAAGCATTTTATATTGAGGGATGGATCTTCCCTGGGCACGGATCATGCCCGAAGAATTTTAGTTTGAGGATGGATCTTCCATGGGCATGGATCTTGCCCGAAAAAATTTATAATGAGGGATGGGTCTTCCCTGGACATAGATCTTGTCCAATCCATTTATATTAAGGGATGGATTTTCCCCTGGGCTGGATTGGCTTTATGTAATACTGATTGTCAATTGATGTATACATATATGGGACGGATCTTCCCTGGGATGGATTAGCCATATACAATACTGAGTGATTGAGTATTCCGAGGGTATGAGTGCATAAGATTTCCACTGAGGTGCATCACATACAACATGTACATTGGCATATAGATATAGAGATGTCATATTCCTCACATCATTCAGGATTGATGTATTTTACTTGTACTGAGTTAAATTGTTGAACTTGAAAATATGCCTATATTTTTATACTTTTATTTTATATTGGACTGTACCTGCTAAGCCCATCACTACTTTCTAGTCTTATTAATTATTAAGTTAGTTGTACTCATACTACACTCTGCACCTCGTGTGCAGATCAGGTGCTTCTACACACGGCGACTGTTATATCTCACAGTATTATTAGTTGGAGACTATCAAGCTAGATGACTGGCGCTTGCTGACCTTTTATTTTCTTCCTTTCCGTTGTTGTACTGTTCTATATTTTTAGACATCATTTTTATCAGTCAGACTTTGTTATCATTTAGATGGTCATGTACTCAGTGACGCCGAGTTTTGGGATTTTAATTGTACCAGATATTGTGGGATTTTCTGTAAAAATCTAATTATTATTTTCAAACGTAAAATAATTTGTGATTTATTAAGGTTATTGGCTTGCTTAGTATCGAGATAGACACCATCATGAAAGGTGAGATTTTTGGGTTGTGACAAGTTAGTATCAGAGCCCTATGTTACATAGGTCTCATGTGTTATGACCAAGTATCTAGTAGAGTCTTGCAGATCAGTATGATGATGTCCATACTTATCTTCGAGAGAATACAAGGCATTTAGGATAAACTTCTTTTGTTATCGTGCAACACTGATTCAGTTTGAAGCGTACCTCTTTTATTTGTTTTACTCACTCGTATGTGTATGTGAGCATTCAGTATCAGCTATGCATCGACAACCTGTGATTTTATGAAGGAGGTACGAGATATGTTTTTAGTGTTTTGGTGATGGGCCAGTCTGGAGGACTTGATGCCAGTATTATACCGCAGCTTAGGCTCGGTAGTTTTGGATCTGTGACCTTGTAACGATTGGACTCATATGTCTGGTAGTGTCCCTATGAGTGAAATTTGATGCTCAATGAATGGCTGGATGACCATATGATGATTATATTGTGACCAAGGGATGTGCTAAAATGATTTGAAAGTGACAGAAAAAAAGTTTGCTTGAGATGCAAAATGGACTACGAGTGTTTGACTTCTGTCTCGATTTGACGTAGAGTCTCGAGTTATGAATGTGTTGAAGGATCTTTCACATGGTGCAGTTATGGAACATATTATATATTCATGTCTTGTTAATGAGTTCAAACTCAGGAATATTAAGTGATTACATAGTAGTTCTGGCAGTAAAAAGGGGTATAGAAAGATGCTAGTTTGACACTAAGCATACGGGTTATCGCCTGTGGAATAAACTACAGAGGTATGTTCTTTATAATTTTGCATGGATAATCTTCTTTTCTATAAGTAGGGTACATGTATTGATATTTGAATTTGAATTAGTCAAAAAAGTTAGTCTGTCCATCACATGAATGAAGGCAAGCTTAGTAGACGATTTGAGGTGCCATATAGGTTGTTTTGCATGAGCTTGGGAAGAATTTGGTTAAATCTCACTATTGTGTTATGGCAGTCATTGAAGATAGTACGGTTTTGTGTTTCCTTGGACTTATTTGTCTAAATACTATCTTGATATTACCTGTGATCGATACTATTTTGCTATTCTTTGTGTTATCTCCGATTTAGTTTTCTAACTATTTGTCTTGATATCACTTGCTATCAAGGCTTCATTCACCTTCTTTTGCCGAGGGTCATTCGGAAAAAGTCTCACTAGCCTTCCAGGATAGGGGTAAGGCTGCATATATCCTATCCCCCCCCCCCAGACCTCACTTGGTGGGATTATACTGGGTAGTTGTTGTTTGTTGTTGTATTATGAATTATTGAATGTTGTGGTCTATGGATTTGAGCCAAGTGGGGGAGCCTGCTATTAATAATTCTATTTCATAGTTATTGGTTAAATTTATGTTTTAGTCTGTGACATACTTGTGAAACAGTTATGACTGCATAAGCTGAGATCAAGGATTACTCGAGTAAGGAAATTTCCTGAATACGGGATATAAAAAATCGTGGAAGGATTAATATGCTAATTGCGAAGAATGTAGCTCGCATGGAATATGAATTTGACCAGTCATGTTATGTTAGGGTTACTTCTTTGAGTATTGTTGTGCTAATGGGGCATGTGTCTTTTGGCCCGTTTGGGTGGTACAATTTAAGTTTGAGCAGAGTGGGTGACTCTCGAGAAGGTTATAATGTGTCTGAGATTTATATATGACAATTGAGAATATTTTTGGTCTTGTGTATGGATAGAATATAAGATTTGCATTTGATGGTGCCGGGACTTGCAGTAATTCTATATGACTATGGATTCTATATTACAGTATATGAAAGGTAAAAGAACAACTTTAAGTCCACATAATGTCTTTTCATAGTGGGTGTCTCGGTGTGGTATTTATGAGGGTGATTATGATATGGTGAGGCTCTACAGATGTTTTGGTGAAAATATTCTTGGGTTTGGTAACCTACGTGGCCTAGTCGACTTAGTGTGCAAACAGATTTTAAAGTGTTCTTGATGGTTTTTACCATGGTTTGAGCTGAACATTTTCTATCGGTGTGAGGAACGTTGTGTATTGTGATTTTCTCCTGGAAGGGAAATGAAAGATGTCGAACTAATCGGGTATGTATTCTACTGGTAACTCAGAGTTGATATGAAATTCTCGTACCTTTTGTATGGTGGTCTAAGAGAGGCGGTATGTCCTGTGGGATTGAGAATTACATGTTTAAGGTGTCAATTGAGTTTTGAAGGGAAGTTCATGAATTATGGACAACATGATTAGTTTCGGACATTTAGATAAATGTTATAACTGCTCGGTAATTCTTGAGAATGGTACACGTTTTAGAAGGCAAATTGTGTTTTGACTTATGGATGTTCATTGGTATTGCGATACCCAATTGGTTGATAGTTCGCTGATATTCAAATTATTGTTATGTGGTAGTAAAGAAACATAGAAGTACTCCTCCTTGGATGATCATGTATGAGAGATGTGTTAGACATTCAGGCGGTGGAGTTGGGATCAAATATGACGATTCATGTGTTCTATGGGCTTGGAGAGTGGGATTTCTCATAATCAGGTTGTTCCATGATTATGGACGGTGAAGATGTGGCTGTCATGACCAAAACTGATGGGCTGCGATGAGCACCCTGTACCTTACTCAACCGACTACCAACATAACTTATCGTTTCGTATAATACTATCATCGATAACTGAGACAGAGAGGCTGTCGTGAAATAGGTGGAATATAATAGGTTATACCAACTTATACATAAAACCAAAATAACCACTCGTACATTGAATATAGACAACAAGGACATACAATATTTTACGTGCATGACATATGTCTTATGCCTATAAAAATATATAATTGTCATAAAAATCGGGACAGAGACCCTCCATACCAAATAATACACATCTTAATCATACTGACCGAACGAGTAACTCCGAAGCAAATGGAGCGCACCACCATCTTTCGCTGAGCTGATAGCCTACTTGAAGGGCTCTCGACCTATCTATCGAGACCTACGGGCATGAACACAGTGGCCCCAGGAAAAAGGAGCGTCAGTACGAATAATGTATTGAGTATGTAAGGCCCATAAATAAGAACATAGAAGACATGGAAGAAATATAGAGTAAATGACTCAACCTATAAGTCTGGATAACTTTGAAAATCATGAAATAATTATGGTATCATGCATATGCGTATGAATGTCATGTCGTGCATAGTTACATCTTTCATAATATCATCAGGCCTATGAGGGCATCCCATCATATTATCTCGACCATTATGGGCATAATCATCAACGTAAACCGGCTGATCAGGTGGTGATGCGTATATAACGCCATAATTTTCCCATATCCCGCCATCTGATCATGAGTCAATGTGCATGTATAAATGCATGAAATGCAGATGAGATACATTAATAAAATCTCTCGTTGCGTCATAAGACCATTATGCCTCTGATTAATTCCATAAAATAAACTTTACCAACTTACATATTTTTGAGACCCATAAACAGATGTAGAATAATATGACACATGGGGAATCAAGAACATAAGCATCTCTAGTATTTTTATGAATAGAGTCATTTATAGAAGTTGTCATTTTGCTCATTTCGTTTGTGTCGTATACATCTGCCAAAAAGAAAGAAGGGATAGCATTAACATACCTGAGCAGATTCTCTTAGCAATACCTTTAACACACAACAATTATGACAAAACAGATTACGGCGAACCGAAGTAGAAAAAAATTCGCATAATATTCTTGAAATAGGTTGTACCGTACTTTCTTAGTATTGGATCTCACACATAATTGGATTTTGTATGAAATTTGCTAAGATCACCTGTCACTTAGTGAATATGACCATCTTTAGCTTGATATTTTAGAGAAGACTTTTGTTGTGTTAATCACGTTATCATTCTAACTCACTTTGTAAAGGATTCATATGAAATTATATTTGGGAATCCCACCAATCTAACTCGATTCATATTGTAGGATTCATCTCTTCTTGCAAAGCTTTTCATTATTTTGTTGAGACAAAAAATGAATTAGAATGATTTTATAGTTTTTAGAGTGGGCCCCACACTTTTGATGACTTAGCTAAACTTTTCTATACATGTGCCACCTTTCTTACATGAGTAAGAGTCACTAACTTGATCAAGGTTTTCTGCCACGTTAGTTATCCATTAACTTATCCAAGATTATTATTAATCTCTTTGATTAACTTGTTAATCTTTCACTAACCAATAATGAACCATTTACCTATATAATTAAGAATTATCTCAAATTACTTATAATACTATTTACTTTAACACATTTTATACACCTTACTATTATGGTCATGTAGTACTTTGCATTGCACTAGTCCATAAATACCGGCTATTATAGCTCTGACCGTATTTTATCCCAAATTTTTAAACTTCGACAAAACTCATTTTCTTCGATTCCCTTACCCTCTCACCTTCACGAACTTGTTTGAAATACCATAATACTTATAATCTCTAAAATAATATTATTCCTGAGCTTATGTCGATTACCTTACGATGAAATATTAACGTACAAAAATGCGAGACGTAACATCTCATTTACGAGCTTTCATCAATTTACTTATGTCGTGCTTTCACGTAAGAAAATATGGGATTTAACATCATTCCCCCCTTTGAAACATTCGTCCTCGAATGTTGACTGATGCACTTATCATTCTCATAACCCATAGCTCTTGTGAATACTTTAATACTCTCCTTGCCATTTAGGCAGTTGTTCTGTGAATAACATCAAAGGCCGGGGCATTCCCCCTTTAGGCCTCTTTCCCATGCCATGACTTGTGATCAGAATCATTCCAATCTCGTAACTATTGCTACCCTCCATCATGTAGCATGTATGATACTGACCTTGCAAGTGCGCCTACGCGACACCTCTCTCCTTTTTCTTCCAGCTTCTGGCCAATCTCTAAGCCTTCACTTTGTAAACATATACAAAGCTTGATAAAATATCTCTCTAGGCATCTATAGGTATACTGAAGTTCGGCGCTCGGTACTTTATTGAACATACGAATATTGCTATACCTTATTTCAAAGATCTGTTTATCCATCCGTATGACCTTACTGCATCTAGGTAGGTCATACAATACCATGAATCTTACTTTGATTTATCGTTACTGAGGTATGCTACCAAACTCCAAGATACTCTCATTTCTTATCGTATTTGCATAAAGCTAAGTTTTTAACGCTTGTTTATTACTGTTCATCTTAAGACTGATGGTCTAATCTCATCTCATATTTTATAACTTTTATCCATCCATTGTTGATTTACCTTAATAATAATAACTTGATCTTTTATGTAACACTACTACTAGGTCTCACGTCTCATTAGAGAACATCCGAAATGATTAGACTGACCCACCTGGGGGTGATACCATGCCTCCATAGACATATTTCATAGTATCCCATCGTGATTCATCCTATGGGGGTTATTCTAATCTCGTACAACTCATGACATCCCCCCTTTTTCCTCTCTAAACCATAACTCATTCAGAAGCCCAAACATCATCAGGGCAACATTTCATCTCTTCTAAATGCTATTAGTCTTAGACTCCTTTTTGTTTATTCAGGCTATAATGAACTTTCTATAACTTAGAGAAACCATTAGCTTTCTTGTTTTTTATGGGCTTAATCCTGAGGACTTATCCACTTCTCGTCGCCTTCCCACTCGTCCTTTCTTATCCTTACTCTTATCATAATACCTTGTCGCTTTACTATACTTTAACTTGCGACCTATATATATCCCTTCAACTTGCTTGCACCATATATTTCCTTATGTTATTCCAGAACATCAAACAAGACATCGCAATGTCTCTAACTCTCCTTTACTCTCTTGGCTAATCTCTCGATACCTAGAAACCATAGGATGGAAGATATGCCACTAATGACACTGTTATTATTCCTGGATACTAGATCCCAACGCTTCTAGCCTCCTATTTGAAGCATGGACTATTCACAGCCTTTTGCACTTCAGTATCTTGTATGTTGTTCACCCTTACCTTACTTACCTTAAAATCTCACATCATATTTTCTATCTCTTTCACAACCTTCCTTCCACATAGGTATAATTCACATCCATAACCTGAAGCTCTATTATAATACTTGCACTTCTGGTGCATACACAATCTGGTGGGAGCTTCATAGTGGCTTTTTATAAGGCTAGTATCGTAGAGCCGTTATAGAATTAGGGTACTATACTATAATGTTCTCAATCACGATTTCTATAATTTTATTGGTCTAGTAATCAGACTCTTGATTTACATAGTTGATTAAAATCTTTAGTTTCCTCTTCCTTTAGATCAACCTTCATGTAGGCTTAAGAAATCTTCCAATATGTATCTCCTGATATTAGGTATTACTTTAGCCTTTCATGGGCGCTATGGAATATCTATGATAAAATCTTCTAACAATTCAATCTTTTTTCTATGCCCTAGGCTTAATTCTTTCTTTAAACTTATACTGGAGTCTTTTACGACTGTATGGATGTAATCATATATGCTGCATGGATATTACTTCGAAATCCTTAGTGTGTTCATAATGTAACTAACTATGGATCAATAATTGAATAATTCTTTTTGTTCCTTCTCAACATTCTTTAAATGCAAGAAATTTCTTTTCCTGGTCGTCTTGCCACTTGTTGCGTGCATATTTAACTTATTTTAGTGCCCATACATATTGGAATTCCATAAAACTCATATAATCTTGAATATCACTTCTGATTTTACTTCCTATTCATTAGCCTTTGTAGGTGCCACTTTCTTATGGAGTTTATACAATATTGTTGTGAGACTGTTGTTATAAGATCACTTCCTCTCCAAGTTACTAAGCTTAGGTTGAATCCTTCCTCCTTGCTTCCTCAGCTAGTCTTTTATTGTAGGACTTAAGGAGGACCCTCTGACTCTTGACATGTTGCGAGCTTGTTACATTGTATACACAAAGAATTTTTCAATGTTCTTACTCTCCCATGAATATCCCTAGTTACATATCTCTGTGCACTTGTGCTCATGCAGTTGCTTCTGAACTGAAGTTTTGACTGTCTTCCTAGTGGCATTCTCTTTTATTCCCGTAATACTCATACGATGCCTTTTAACTTCCCCAAATCCTATATGAATATACATCAAGTATTACAATTTCATAACTGAGAGGATGAATTCCCCATGTTGGGTTCCCTATGTTTATCTTGCATTGATCTGTTGATTTGTCTTTAGCCTCTTGTCTAGCCATAACTACGCTCTTCCTGAATCAACTACTAACTACTCATTGGCCCATTCTCATATCAATATTCTGAGTAATGTTTCTTGGGTTATTATTTTTGTCTTAACTTACGTCCTACACTGGCTCCTTATTTATCAAAAACATCTCGGGCTGGAACCCTTACTTCCTTTCCTTGATGCCATGCTTGCATAATATTCTAGAATCACAGCATATCCGTAGGATTTGAATAAGTTCAATCTCATCCCTTTTTCAATTTTATCGCATTCTTCCTTTACTATTCCATAGTTACTAGAACCATTTAGTTCTAACTTATACCATAACACTTCATATATCCCCCCCCCCTTAGGGGAGAACTAATATTCAGAGCTACGACGATCTACCTATAGATGTTTAACCTCTTCAACTTTGGCGTCTTTTCATATCATAGATGACCTTTACTTGCCTTGCGAAGATCCTTCTGTACTAAGGATAACAAAATTCCTTACTCACGAGGGTGCTACTTAGTGTAACTGGCACAAACAGTCCCTTAAGCTTATCTTTGCTCACATTGCTTACTTTAGGGAAGCATCTTCCGGAATAACCATTCTATGAATTTCTCATGAATCTTCTTCTGTGGTATGATTCCGACAACCATCAAATCACTTAGTCCCCAATTCATGTTTGGTTTATATTTTTCACCAGTCCATACTAATTTCTATTACTCTGGGGTCTAACTTTTTCTTCTAGTAATCCCGTTAGGATCATGAACTTATTTCTCAAAATGAGGATATGAATTTAGGGCCTATACTCCTTTGTTCTCTCAAGGCCTATCACCTCTCGTCTTTTCTTTCACTTGACTATAGACTCTGTAATATCGTCATCTTTTGTATCTACCATTATTATACATGTATCACATTTGACTCATAATGCTTCATTAACTCTCTTCTTATTTCCCTGCTAATATTTATGCCTATTACTTTATTCTTAAAAATTTAACAAGACGTTCTCTTACTTTTAGCTCCCCTTCCTCAATCCACTGGCTCTTCGGGTTGCCTAAATTTCTTTCTCTACTAGGGACGGTAGCCATACTAAGTTACTATTTATCCCTTCAAGGATTCTAATTCCTATCGTCATAGTACTTATATCTAGCTGTACTATTTTAGAGTGCACCATCTGGATGTCTCACAAGGAGATCTATTGGCATACATGAAATATCCTTTGGAAATATCAACTAACGCAAACAATACATTCACCATTTTGGGTTACTCTAACCCCAGCCGGATCATGATATCCCGTCCTTCTCTTAAACTACATCTTTTAGCTTCTATAGGGCATAACTGCGATAGGTATGGCTGATTGTACATACCTTTGTTACAGTTGAAGATAACTCCAAATGCTTATATTTCTCTTCATGAATGGTAAACAATGATAACATTCACTAGCTGGGTACCTCGTACCCTTCTTCATCTTGCTTCTTTTACTTATTGAAATTGTATTTATCTTCTGAATCTCTCATTACCTTTCACCATAGGGGTGGATAGATATTCTGGCCTTAAGGCTCCTTATCAAGAGGCTTACATGTCTTAGTACACACATGATCTGCTGGAGACCTTACATTTACTCATCATAATAATCACAAAAATCGAGTTGCTCTGACTCAGCTCTTCCACAGCTATATCTCTTACTAGTTGTCTTTCTGGACGTAGGCATCATCGTATTATGAAAATGATGGAGTTTAGAAAATTAAGTTCTTAGAATCGAGCTCTACCATACCATCTAGAGTAAGAAGAAAGAGTGATAATCCTAAATGCTCTATAGCCTCCTGCTTATACGTGTGGTGCACAATACACACATAAATAAGGCTCTACTAGACACGGCTTGTAGACTCCCTGGAACAGAACTGCTCTTATAATACTTTTTTCACGACCCAAACCAATGGGCCGCGATGGTTACCCGGTACCTTACTCAATCGAGTACCAACATAACTTATCTTTTTGTATCATACTATCATAGATAACTGAGCCAAATAGGCTACCGTGAAATAGGTTTTATACAACGTGTTATACGAACTTATACATAAGGCATATGGTCCTCTAAGACCAAAATAATCACTCGTACATTGAACATAGGCCGACAAAGCCATACAATCTTTTACGTACATGACATCTGTCTACAAGCTTCTAAGAATACATAATTATCTTAAAGATCGGGACATAGCCCCGCCATACCAAATAATATACATCTAAATCATACTGACCAAACGAGCAACTCCAAAGCAAATGGAGCGCAACAATATCTTCCGCTGAGCTGATAGCCTACTTAGAGGACTCTCGACCTGTCTATCGGGACATGCAGGCATGACCGCAGCGTCCCAAGCAAAAGGTACGTCACTACGAATAATATACTGAGTATGTAAGGAACATAAATAAGTACATAGAAGATATGGAAGAAATATAAAGTAAATGACTCAACTTGTAAGTCTGGATAACTTTATAAATCATGAAATAATTATGGTATCATGCATATGAGTATGAATGTCACGTCGTGCATAGTATGTTTGATATTATCACCAGGCCTCTGAGGGCATCGCATCATATCATCTCAGCCACTATGGGCGTAATCATCAACATAAACCAACTGATCAGGTAGTGATGCATATATAACTCCATAACATTACCCATGTCCCATGTGTGTGTGTGTGTGTGTGTGTGTGTGTGTGTAACGCCATCTGGTCATGGATTAATGTGCATGTATAAGTGCCTTTGATTAATACCATAAAATCTCTCGTTACATCATAAGACCATTATGCCTCTGATTAATGCCATAAAATGAACTTTACCAACTTACGTATTTTTGAGACCCATGAATCGATGATAGAATAATATGACACATGGGGAATCAATAACATAAGCATCTCTAGTATTTCAATGAATAGAGTCATTTATAGAAGTTGTGATTTTGCTCGTTTTGTTTGTGCCATATATATCATTCCACAAAGAAAGAAGGAATAACATTAACTTACCTGAGCCGATTCTCTTGACAACCCCTTTAACACAAGGCAATTACAAAAAAAAAATAATAGCGGACCAAAATAGGAGAAAATCCGCATGATATTCTTGAGATAGATTGTACCGTACTTTCTTAGAATAGGATCTTGTATGAAATTTTTTAAGATCACCCGTCACATAGTGAATATGACCATCTTCAACTTGATATTTTAGAGAAGCCTTTTGTTGTGTTAATCACGTTATCATTCTAACTCACTTTGTAAAGGATTCATATTTGATAATCCAACCAATCTAACTCATTTCATATTGTAGGATCATATTGTAGGATTCATATCTCATTGCAAATATTTTCATTATTTTGCAGAGACAAAAAATGAATTAAAATGATTTTTAAGTCTTTAGAGTGGCCCCACACTTTTGATGACTTAGCAAAGCTTTTCTATACATGTGCCACCTTTCTTATATGAGTAAGAGTTACTAATTTGATCAAGGTTTGCTGCCACATTAGTTATCCACTAACTTATCCAAGATTATCATTAATTATTCATTAATCTCTTGATAAGTTAATCGATCTCCCACTAATCAATAATTAACTACTTTCCCACATAATTAAAAATTATCTTAAATTACTTAAAATACTACTTACTTTTAACACACTTTATATACCTTACTATCATGTTCATGTGGTACTTTGTATTGCACTAGTCCATAATACTGGCTATTATAGTTCGGATCGTATTTTATCCCAAATTGTCAAACTTCGACGATACTCATTTTCTTCGATTCGCTTACCCTCTCACCTTCGCGAACTTGTTTAAAATACCATAATACTTCTCAAAATAATATTATTCCCGAGCTTACGCCGATTAACTTACGACAAAACTTTAACGTAGGAAAATGCAAGATGTAACATCTCATTTTCGAGTTTTCATCAATTTACTTATGGCGTACTTTCACGTACGAAAACATAGGGTGTAACAGTGGCCCAAGCTAGTCAGATGGTAGTATGTGTTATGGTTAGGTTGTTGTGGACTTTTGGAGGGCTATTTGTCTATTCAGAGATGACCAAAGCTGATTTAGGGGCCCATTGACAGGCTCAATGAGGATGAGTATTCTACACCAGGTTTTTTGACTCTGAATTTTTATTGTTGAGGGATGTTTAATTTTGTTAGAATTGATTTTATTCGTATCGGATGTTTAATGTGTCACTCTTCCATGCTACGAAATATTGTGATTCGTTGGTTATATGCACACATGGTTCGGTTCTATTTGGACCATGTAGTTGAATTCGAGTGAGATGGTGATTGGGGTGTAGTATGGTTAATTGCGCCTTAGTTATGGTCTTTTCAGATTGTGATATATTGTGTTATTTGCTTCTCCATGGTTATGGCCATGCACTTTGTGTACTTGATGTCAAATTGTGTGTGGTTCTTGATTTTGAGCATTATGACTTGAGGTATTTTATATGGACCAGTATTTGGATGGGGACACGAATTGCAGCGTGTCGAGATCGTGTTTCCTTGATTAATTGTTTTCTTCCTCTACACGCTATGATATTGCATGATCAGGGCCATTTGAGAATATTTTGTAAATGCACACACATATGTTCTTCTCACGGAATTTGATGAGTTAGTTTTTAATATTGTTCTGTGCCGATTTTAAAAAGGTAGGATTTTCCCAAAATAGCTAGAATAGTTGTGTCTGATAATATAAGGTCATTGGACCTAGAATGATAATATCAGGTTTGAATATAGCATGTTGAAAGAATAACTTAGAATTCGGCTTAAATAATTGGCTATGGTACTTGTTGAATGAGGAAGAGCTGCCTAACTGTCACACCTCCTTTTTTACACCCGAAGGGAGTATATAAGGATGTTTTTCTATTAAAGTGATATTACTCAAATCAAAATTATTTATTCATTTTTATTCAGAATCGCCACTTGGGATGGTTTGTTTTCTGGTGCCCAAAGTCACCGATTTATTTTAAAATCCCAAATCGAGGAAAATTTGACTTTCCTTTTGAAGTCTGCGAACCAAAAATTCTAAATAAGGAATTCTGTTAACCCGAGGGAAGGTGTTAAGCACCCCCCGGATTGCGTGGTTCTAGCACGGTCGCTTAAACTATCATAATTGACCTATTATCTTGCTGGGTAGCAAATTGTGACTCATGAGTTTTCTTCTGCACCATCGTCAGTTGTGGGATGGTGAAGACGGGCATAATAGTAGTGGTTGTCTGATTGGTTGTCAATGGCAAACTTTGGAAGCGCACAACAGAAGTTCCAGCTGTAGTCGTACAGTTGGGATGATGACTGAACCCAAGTTGATGGGATTGATAATACAATGAGACCGAAATGGCAATAGTCGAGATGGGTGTGAACTCTGGGAAATCATGAGAAGAAAAGGGCGGTCCTTGGCCATTGGCCCGTGCTTGATACATTTCAGTTATTTGCTGCATTAGTACCCTATTTTCCTCAACCACAGTAGATTTTTGTTGAACCCTCTGCCCTTGAGTCTCATGACTGCTTGCAACAACTTCAATGTCAGTTGTTATTTTTTTCTTTGGATTTTATGTTGTCATCTTGCCACAAACCGTCCACCTCAAAGTTTCTTCACAATTCAAAACAAAAGACGTGTTACAATGGACTCAGTCGGTCATTATTATTATCATCATATTTTTTTCATTTTTCTTAATGGTTAATCGAACCTGACATGGGTTGAATACGTATCATGTGGGAACATGAATCAGATGATGCGTAGTTCGGGAAAATTAAGAATAAAGTAAATAAACTAACTCTTTTTATTTTTGGATTTTGGACTTTTTTCAAAAGAAAGACTTAACTAGAAGAAATAAAATATTTTTGGATTTTGATGTTTTTGGAATTTCGAAAGAAAAACTTCTAAAGAGGAAAGAAAATATCTTTGGATTTTTGGACTTTTATGTTACAATTATGAAAGAAAGAATTCTGAAGAAATTATTTTGAATTTTCTTTTCAATTTTCGAAAGAAAAACTTCTAAAGAAGAATGACAATATTTTTGGATTTTTAGAAGAAATTAAAAGAAAATATTTTCATTTTTTAAAAAAAAAAATTATGGTCTCAAAGAAAGACTTTTCCAAAAAGAAAATAAAGGAAAATATTTTTAAATTTTTTTTTTTTGAAAATTGTGGTCTCAAAGAAAGACTTTTCTAAAGAATGAAGTAAAGGAAAATATTTTTGGATTTTTGAAAATTGTGGTCTCAAAGAAAGACTTTTCTTAAGAAGGAAGTAAAGAAAAATATTTTTAGATTTTTGAAAATTGTGGGCCAGAACCGATGAGGTTTGCCTACGTATCTCGCATCCAGTGAGAATCAAACCCGCATAGTTCGTCAGTTTTGACGGAACATGGAAACATGACTTTTTTTTAAAACATTGGCTTATTTTCTTTCTCTTTTTTTTTTCAAAATTTTGGCAAAGTTTCGGCATATTTTGGACACCAGATTTTTCTCAAAGGCGGGTAATTATCTCTCTCATTACCTCAATTTTATTTTTTCCAATTTCCTCCCTATTCTAGCAACCGGTCAACATACAAACCGAAGTAAATAATTGTACAAGTAGCACGTAAAAAATGCATCAGGATGGTCTTTTGATTCTGGGGTCCACCTGTCCTTGACGGACCCAATACCTGTGTTGGGTCCCCTAAGTCAAATGCACATTATGAAAACAAACGTTCATACTAGGGATCCGTCATGAGGCTGAGTTATTCTATGTTTAAATACCTGAGTATATTGTGCTAGACTTGGCGTACCGGAGCGGACAACTAGAACCGAGGAGGGGGCAACGAACTGGGAACCAAAAAGCAATCTAGCTTTGTAACTTTTCCGAGCCTCTTTCTTATTTAAGGTATGACACTAACAGAAAAGGAGTCACGCCAGCGTGTACATCCCCAAAGATGAGAAGAGAAAGGTTTCGTAATAGTTTATATACAGTTCAAGTAATATCATGTCACGACCCGGATTTCCCACCATCGGGATCGTGATGGCGCCTACTCGTGGTAGCTAGGCAAGCCAATTTACTCACCATCTTTCCATTAATTAAAAAAAAAACCATCCTATTGTTAATTTACTGACATGAATAATAATAATAACGTTAACTGCGAAAATCTACTTTCATAAGTTTGAATATAAATGTGAAATACTCAACATAAATCCTCTACACAAGATGTGGAGTCACTAACTCACGAACCACTAAGAATAACTACATATAATGGTTTGAAAGAAA